>APFE031460768.1:86422-116240 GCA_000404065.3 Pinus taeda
CTTAGACTTCTATATATAGAAAGGGGTTTTTTCATTTGTATCATCCAAGAATTGTTCATTTATGTAATGTAAAGGAGGTTTCCCCCTCGAAGAGGCTGAATTCTAAGGCGTTGATCTATCTTTTCTATCTTTTCTTGAGCTGGTTTCATAACAGCCAATTCGAAACGGCGAAGATTCATAATGCCCCAACCCACCTTCTTTTTAGGGAGGGAAATGTTTGAAAATTTGGTAAGATGGAATTTTCTCTTCACCTTACAACCCCCCCATATGAAGAAAGCCATTAAACTATTTAATTTTTTAATGATGCTTGTAGGAATGTAAAAAAGGTGTGCCCAATAGACAATAATTTGTGCAAGCACTGATTGAGTGAGAATCGTCCTACCAGCCAAAGATAGGCATTTAAATTCCCAACCTAATATCCTTTTGTAAAATCTATTGAGGATCCAAGACCAATCAGTTGTGGAGTAACCGGAAGGCTTCAAATAATAGCCCAAGTATTTCATTCCTTCTTTGATTGATATTTCTTGTATTTTGAAGAGTTGAGAAATATAGTCCATATCTTCCATATTTACCTTTCCATAGTGAAAAGATGATTTTCCTTCATTGATACACAAGCCAGTCACCCTTTGAAAGGATTTTAAAATTTCATGCAGAAATTGCCAAGATTGTCTACAGAGCATAACAAAAAGCAATATATCATCTACGAATAGATTATGCGAGAAGTTGTTTCCCCTGTTTATGGAAAGTGGTCGACAATTTCCCATAGAAACAACTCTTTTTAAATGTAGGCTGAGAGTATCCATTACAAGAATAAATAGAAGGGGTGAAAGGGAGCAACCTTGTTGGAGGCCCCTGACAGCCGTGAAAAATGTAGTGGGGTTTCCATTTATGAGAATGGTGTAATTGACCTTCTCCACGCATGCCATAATCCAATTTGTACATTGTCTATTTAGCCCAATTTTAATGAGAAGACACCTCAAATAGCTCCAGTCTAGGCAATCATAGGATTTTTTGAGATCTATTTTGAGAATGGTAGCTCTAATTATTTTTATATGCATTGAATGTAAACATTCCTATGCAATTGCCACTGCCTCCAATATATTTCTGCCATTTAAGAAACCATGTTGTTCCTTAGTCAGATAATTAGAGAGATTGCCACGAATCCTTTCTGCAATAATTTTAGAAATGATTTTATAAATAGTATTGCATAGGGATATAGGTTTGAAATCTGAAAAGGAAAAGGAATCCTTTTTTTTTGGAATCAGGGCAATGTAGGTAGAGGTAGTGATATCACTGATTTTACCCCCCATTCTGGATTCTTCGATCATCCCCAAAATATCATTTTTCATCATCTCAAAGAAATGGATGAAAATGTCTATAGTCTAGCCATCAGGTCCAGGGCATTTATCTTTTTTAAAAGATTTCATAACAGATAATAATTCTTCCTCCGTAACAGCAACAAATAAGCAGTCATTTTGTTCTTCATCAAACATGCATGGGAAAGATTCGATGCCCCACAATATATCATTTATCTCACTATGAATATCCCGATTGTATGCCTTCTGAAAGAAATTAACAGCTTCTTTGGAGATCTCCTCTTGTGAGTGCAGAAACCTGCCATCTTCATTCCTAATTTGCCATATAGAAACATTTCACGCCTTTTGTTTGCAAAGCGATGGAAGAATTTTGAGTTCTTATCGCCCTCCTTTAACCAGGTGGCTCGACTTTTAAGTCTCCATGTAGCTTCTTCAATGAACAGTAACTTTTGTTTCTTTTTTTTCAAATTCCCAAAGCCAAGATTGAACATCTCATGATAGGGAATGGGAAGACATACTACTGGCGATGATTTCAAGTTCTTTCTTAATCTCTTGAAGTTCTTGACAGTTTGAACTATTTTTAAGAACTTGCCACTCTTTTACCTTCTTCCGTAGACTCCTCATTTTACCAATCAATGTAACTGTCGGGGAGGATCCAAACACAGGATCAAAAGATAGCCATGTATCTCCGATAATATTGTTGAAGGCCTCATCTTCAAGCCATATCATATTAAAATTAAAAGGATAATTTTTCCTAAAATTATGATCCGACCATTGCAATGAGATCGGTCGATGATCAGAAATAAAAATTGGGAGAGTATATGAGATAGGTAAACCAATATTTTCCATCAACTTATCATGAATGATGAATCTATCGAGTCTTTTAGCAATATAAGCATCCCCCGACCTTCCATTGTCCCAAGTAGGAGATAAAGTATTTGGACAAATATCAATAAAGTTGTAATGTAATAAATCCTCTCTGATGTTCTCACCAACTGGTCAATTTCTTGCCTTTTCCCCATACTTTGTCTGGGCCCAAAGTGTAATTTAGATCTCCAGTAATGAGGAGAGATTCAATTTCCATAATTTCGGAGGAAAGGAAACGATTCTAGTATGAAACTCAGTCTTTATAGGGAGCATAAACATTCAGAATATGGACCGAGGCCGCTCTACCACGAAATTTGGCAAGTATCAGAATACCCTCAAGGCATCAGAAAATTCTTGCCAAAATCCATCTCGGATCCCAAAGAACTATTAATCCACCAGATAGACCCACTGCCTCCGTAGCCGAAATATACCAAAAGAGGAGCATTCGTCTGACATTTAATATTTACCATTCTATAAATTAAAAAAAATTATGTCATATTTCAATCCCAAAATGTTAATTTCCTAATTTATTATTTTAAACCATTAAAAATATTACTAATACTAAAAGATATAACAAAAACCCAAAAGCAACGAGATTGTGAGAGAGTTTCAAGGACTTCCTCTTCATTTTTTTGGGAAGGTAGTACTTCCTCCTTTACCTTAATAATTTTTAAAAAATACAAGTGGTGTACATTATTATTGTTTTTTCAAACTATTTTTTTAATATTTTATTAAAAATAATATAATCATATTTTTCATTGACTTAACCTAAGAAAATCAAGCCATAGTAAATTTTAAAAGAGTTATTATTTAGTGTCTATAAACAATCCTATACACTTCAAATTTTAAACATATATTAGCCTAAATAGTATATTAGGAAATAATGTGAAAAAAATGAAGAAAGAATATCATCTTAGCAAATAATATGCAGTCATTAGACTTTGTTTCTTAAAGAAAAACCGAGTTAATTACATAAAATGCTTAAAATCACGCGTAATGGCTTGCGCGTCAACAGAGGAGCTGGAAGTAATAAGGTCTATGTACAATCAAGTTGAAAGAGCTTGTACTGCAAGTAAAAGAATGGAGTAAGCTAACTATTCCAACAAATTTAACCATCTACCTATGGCATCTTTATCTATTTGGCCTTAAAATATGGGAATGTCAAAGTTGATTTGTACCTTAAACGGAGTGGCACCTCCAGAGTGGTTACTAGATGAAGATATGTTGCCTGTGGGTGGCTGCCGAAGGATTTGGGTAAAGTTATCCATCATCGTGTTCCTTTGCTGTTAGAGGGCTTATTCGAGAAATATTTTGAAAGGGTATCCTGCTCCCTCTTCTTTATTTTCTTCCATCATGGGAGGTCGCCAAGGTTTGCGAGGATAGTATTTCAAAGGTTCAACTAGTTCGAGCCCTAACTCCTTATACTCTGACCTCATTGGGGACATGCAAAGAAAAATAGACAAATAGAAAAATGCTATGCTACCACTGATCCAGACTTATACAAGAATGCAACAGAATATAGATACAAACATAAATAGCAAGATACAACAAAAATAAAACTTCATTTCATTAATATCAAAGAATTGAAATATGATTACATACAGAATGGAAATAAACAAGCTCGGGCAATGGTAGCTTATCTCTGAGAAGAGATGTGGTGGCTACATCCACTGAACTGTCTTACAACGATGTTCAAGTTCCTTTTTATTATTAAAAACAAGGAAAACCCTTAAAAAACCAAAACCCTAACACCAGGAGATGGAACGCGAAGAGTTTGTGGGCCCTGTTTGGGTTAGTTAGGAAACCAACTTCCCGGGGTCATAACTTGGTCATATGATCTCCATTTGGCGCATACAATACCTTGTTGGAAAAATATCTCTTAGTACTAAAGGATTTTCTGCAGGCACCTACCTATAACTATGGTCCTTCTACAAACCTCAATAAAATGTCGTTTAGGGGGTTAAAATAGCTCCTGCAGTTCAGAAACCAAAAAACTACTAAAAATAGTAAATGCTGCTATAATCAAGGAAATAGATGAAAGCGATTGAAGATCTAGGTGGAATAGGTGGGTGGGCACCAATAGCCACCTGGATAACCTTTTGAGTAAAATTTGTTTTTAAATGTAAGGATGAATTGCTCAAATTATATTAATTCAGCTCAAAATTAATTTATTTCAAAATTAATTAAATTGTAAAATTCACCTCATTAGACAAAAAAAATAAGAGAGAAATTTTCCTTTTGTTAGACATTTCCACCTTATAGGAAAGAGATGAGTATTCACAGCTATCATGCGTGTGACTCGTGTACATCGTGACTATTTTCATTGCTCATCTTATCACTGGTGAAACACATGAGATTTTAAAATCCAGGACACTAAAACTATTCTATGCGATCACCAACCTCCATGATTTTCACCTTTTGCAATATAATCATTTTGTTATCTTCATTGATGATGAGCTATCCCATGCTTCTAACAACCCCCTCACTAAAAATACAATGCCAAGAAACTATTGCTAACATATTGTCATAACTATCCTTGATGTCTTTGAAAGAATCACATTCCAAAATGATTTTTTTTTTATTCCACTGCCCTAGAAGTGCAAATAATACACACCAATTATTCCCAAGCTTCTTTACATCTTTTCCACCACATCGTTTCACATCGAAGTTGATGTGATTTAGTGCTTAATCGAGCAAGCAGAATATTTTCTCTCTACGGAATGTTAGGTCCAATGTACTCATTTTGTTGGAGATCACAAGTAAAGTTGATTTCATCAACATAGTACTTCTTCTTTCGACCCAACCCTTTTCCCCATATATGCTTACAGAACTTCTCCATAACAAAATTATTTAATGCCTTTCTATTTGTGGGACAAACGTTGAGGTAGATATCCTATTTTTACATCCATTTGTTGTTTTGTCTCATTCATGTTTTCTTTCTTTCACTCATGCATTCATTGAAGACAAGTTTAGGCCATCTACCTACTCATATTTTCTCAATTATTTTTAGATATATTATGAGACACACCATAGAAATTGTTTTGATCGGAGCTGCCAATGTTTCACTCAACATTATCTCATAAGGAACTAAACTTTTTATTTTAACTTTCTCATGATCAAACAATTTTTTATTTTCTCAATTTGTTTCCATTTTGAAACAAGGGTGTTTCTAGCCCACAATTCACACCCATAGAGCATCACTACATGAAATAGGACCCCCAAAAGCACTTTAGTCATTTTCCAATCCCATAGCTCTTCCTTTCTACATTTGTTTTGAAGAGCATATAATGCTTTCCACCCTCCTAAAATTCCATTATCTTTGTAGTCCTCCCAATTAATCTTGTTGTTGAAATCAATCTTGAGGTACTTGTATTAATTTACTTCTTTAAGAGTGTTTCCTTCAAAGAATAAAACATGCTAGCCCCGCTTCTTTTTATTCATAATTTTGGTCTTGTTGGTATTGACTTCTCTATGAAAATTATGAAGGGCATATAGGTTCATCTACAATCCATGGGTCGATTTAGTAATCAACACAAGGTCATCAACATATAAAATAAGCCTTATCACAAACTCCCCCAGACAAACACCATCTCCACCTTGCAGATTTAAATTCCACTCTTCAAGTCTGTTAATGATACAAACCAAAAAGGTAGGGGATAAAGGGAAGCCTTACTTGACTCCAATGTCAATTCTAAAGCTTTTTGAAATGCTTTCTAAAGTTCTAATTTTGACTTCCAGCTCTTCATAGAGCCTATGGACAACGACTCTATAATGTAAAGGAATTTCACGTTCTTCCATTCTACGCCACACCTTATCTCTAGGGACCATGTCAAACACCTTTTTGAAGTCAACAAAGTAACAAAATACTTATTCTATGTTCCCCCAAACCTTTTCAATAATGTGTTTCAACGTGATACCATGATCCATCATAGAATGTTTTGGGCTAAAACCTACTTGAATTCCCCCCCCCACCCGCCCTTTTTTTACTTCTATCTACTTACTAATTCTATTTTCTACCATGCTACCAAAAAACTTTACAATCAAAGGATTGATCATAATGGTTCTATAATTCGAAGGATTATTAATCTTTCCACTTTTAAAAAGAAGTAGTGTTGGCTAGTTGTCTAGTCTCTTGGGAATCCTTGTTGAATGGTGTTGTTGAATATTTCTAGGATGTGTGGTGCAAGAGGGTCCATTCCCATTTTATATATGTCACTTGAAGTTCAACCAATTCCTTTGCTTTTCCTATTCTCAACTTCTTAATACCAATATCCACCTCCCGCAACATAAAAAGCTTCATAGTTGCGTTAATCCCAGGGGGAGGCTCAACTTTTGATTCTTTCTCATAAAGTTATATTGCATTGTCAAACCATTGATTGATTATAATATTATTTTCAATTTTCTTCTTCCTTGGTTGAAGTTCATGTCAAAAAATATTTGGGTTATTCTTTCCTAGATATATTAACTCTTCTCACCTTGTTTGCATGAACTCACCATTTTTTACTTTTTAAATATGCTTATATAGCTTTGCATTCATCTTCTCCTTGCCTACCTTCTTGAAGGTTCTCCTTGCCATTTTGCATTCCTCATCAAATCAAGCATTTATTGGAAAACAATTTTGATTATGATTTCCTGTTTTATTTCTGATCACAACTGATACACCTGGCTACAAGTTGTTGTTCATTTTTTTTTTCATCTTACAATTGGTTACTGGCAGCAAATAGGTCATTAATTTTTTAGGAGTTGTCTAACGAGGTGATAATTTCTCCCGGACAATAACATTTTCACCAGAAGATTTGTATTTTACAAAATCTTGATTTAGAAGTGTTGCAATCTTGATTTTGAAGATAGAAATTGACTCATCACCCTAAAAAACCCTACGGAACCTAAAATTCCATAGTTTGATAGTTGTAACATGGATTTCCAAAAATTTCAACTAGATTTTTACAAAAACATAAAAAAAATTCTATAGTTTCAATGTCCTATTTACACTACTCCACTTTTTTTCAATTTTCATGGCAGATGACATCAAATCGTCCTTGCCATTGGTTATTTCATTTTTCATCTTCCAATTGCACGTTGACAACAAATACATTTGGTTGCACACACTTTCATTTTACGATTGAATGACGACAACATGCTTACAAGTCCCTTTTTAACTTGATAGAACAGGATTTTTTTTCTTTTCATCATATTTTTAGGTTAGGTTAAAAGGCATGGTCTACCGAGGCCACAATTTAGCCTTGATGACAAAATTCTCGCTGGAATCTGGTGATTTTTTTCGAAAAACCCAATCCTCAAAGTATTTGATTTTTTTTTAAATGGTGGAAATGAATTCAATACCAAAAATAACCCTTGAGACACCCAAAATCCTGAAGTTTGACAACTATAGCTAGGATTTTCAAAAAATTCTGCCAAAATTTCTCAAAATACTTCCAAAAGTTCTACTATTTTCTTAACAAAATTGTGGCCTCGTTAGATTATGGCTATTGGAAATAGTTATCCATTATTATATTTGGGGATGTAGATCATATGGATAAGCTCTCCCTTAGGATGCAAAGAAGTACAATAATTAGTAGTCCACATCTCAATATTTTTGTTGCCACCGTTATTTCGGTAGTTATTGAATTTAAACTACATTTTGCAATTTTAGTTTAAATACTCAATGTATGAAAGTCTATCTAAACTTCCCTATATGTGATTTAAGTTTTTCTTATATTTAAATTTTTATTCTAATGCTATATCTAATTTTCTATGTGACTTTATATTTTAGTATTTATTATATATCTAAGTCTCTTATATAAACTATCCAATTTTGCAGGTGCCTTAGCTAGTAATTTATTCATAAAAATCTTTGTTTGAGAATCAAATTCAACTTCAACAAGTGCTACATAGTAGCTAGTCCCTATCGCTTAGCTTAAATATAGCTAAATTAAAGTAAGAGATAATAAGTAAGTTGAGTTTGTTCAAGGTTAAAGACCAATTTGTTATAGACAATATTTAGTTTTTAATACATTTATATGTAACTTACAATAAATATATATTTGGTGAATTAATTTGATTGAATAAACTTATACTTTACAAGTAAATTAAATTATTATTTTAATTGTTTTATAAGGTTCACAAATTTTCTACATTCCATCAAATACACTATTGTATATTGCAATAAGAAACACATTTTTTTATCCACTCCATCAACAATACTCTTGTAAAAAATGTTGTTGTAAATTACTCGCCTTGCAATAAACTAACGCTCGTATAGGATTGATTATATATTTTTCATGGAATTCTAATCTGCATGAGTTGCTCATTTAATTTTAAATGATTATATATGACATGGAACTTTTGTTCTAACTTTCAAAAATATTAAATTATAAACCTATTAATAATGGGAAACTAAGAACTATTTTAGTAATAAGTTTAATATTTACTTCTTTGTAATAAATTATAAGTTCAAATCCGAAAGTGATAAATTATGATTTTAAAAATAAATTATTATTTTAATTATAATTAAATATTTATCATTATTTCTATTACCATATATATTAATGAATGAACGAATGAAATTTTAACATCCACGAGACTAACAATAGCCTATGGGACCACCAACCTCCGTGATTTTCACTTTTTGCAATTCAATTCTTTTATTACTCAAATTAATGATGAGTTGACCCAACCTTCTAACAATCCCCTCACTAAAAAGACAATGCTAAGGAACCGATGTTAACATACTGTTGTAACTATCTATGATGTCTCTAAAAGCATCACATTCCAAAATGAAATGTTTTTATGATTCCACTGCCCCAGAAGCGCAAAAAGTACACACTCGTTCTTCCCAAGCTTCTTTAGGTATTTTCCATCGGCCTGTTTCGCACCAACCTTGATGCGATTTAATTCTTATTTGAGCAATAAGAATCTTTTCTCTCCATGGAATGCTAGCTCCAATGTATTCTTTTTGTTGGAGTTCACAAGTGGGGTTGAATTCCTGAACATAGTACTTCGTCTTTCTACCCAACTCTTTTCCCCATATATGCTTACAAAGTTTCTCCATAAAAAAATTCTTTAACTCCTTGCGAGACATACATTGAGGTAAAAATTCAATTTTTGCATCCATATGTTGTTTTGTCTCATCTATGATTTCTTTCTTTCGCTCATGCCTTAATTGAAGATAACTTTAGGCCATCTACCTACTCCCATTTGCTCAATTCCTTTTAGGTACCTTATGAGACGCACCATAGCAATTGCTTCGATGGGAGTTTCTCATGTTTCACTCAAAATTATCACATAAGGAACTTAAATTTTTATTTTAAACTTGTTCATGATCAAGCACTTTTGGATTTTCTCAATTTGCTTCCATTTTGAGACGAAGATGTTGCTAGCCCACAGTTCACACCCATATAATATCACTGGACAAACTAGGAGCCCAAAAATCAATTTAACCATTTTCTAATCCCATATCTCTGCCTCTCTACATCTGTTTTGAAGAGCATATAATGCTTTCCACCCTCCTAAAATTTTCTTCTTTCTACAGTCCTCCTAATTAAGCTTGTTATTGAAATCAATTCTGAGGTACTTGTATTCATTTACTTCTTTAAGGATGTTGCCTTCAAAGAAGAACATATGTTGGCTCTGCTTCCTTTTATTTAAGAAAATTATTATTTTGGTCTTGTTGGTTTTGAATTACATCCCCATTGCTTTACATAAATGCTCAAGCAAATATAGGTGCATCTACAATCCCTGGGCCTATTTAGCAATCAATACAAGGTCATCATCGTATAAAGTAAGCTTTATCACAAAATCCCCCAAGTAAACACCGTCCCCACCTTGCAGATTTATCCACTCTTCCGATTTACCAATATATAAACCGAAAAGAGTAGGGGATAAAGGGGAGCCTTGCTTGACTTCGATGTCACTTGTAAAGCTTTCTAAAATTCCTGCTGAAGTTTTAATTTTGACTTTCACCTCTTCATAAAGCCTATGGACAATGGCTCTATAATGCAAAGGAATTTCAAGTTCTTCCATTCTACTCCACAACTTATCTCTAAGGACCGTGTCAAATGCCTTATTGAAGTCAACAAAACAACGAAATACTTCTTCTCCCCCACTCCCCCTGCCACAAACCTTTTCAATAATGTATCTCATCATGATACCATGATTTACCGTAGAATGTTTCAGCCTAAAACATGCTTGCCCTTTTTCCCTCTTTTCTTTTACTTTTGCCCACTTACTGATTCTATTTTCTACCATGCGGCTGAAGAGATTTGCAAAGAAATGATTGATCATAATGGTTATATAATTTGAAGGATTATTAATATCTCCACTTTTAAAAAAAGGTATTGCTAGACTAGTTATCTAATCTCTTGAGAATCTTTACCAAATAACATTGTTGAATATTTTAAAAAATGAATAAATACATTTCATTTTCTAAAATGAATAATTATATATAAAACCATTTAAATTTTTGATATTAAATTTTCCTAAACATATTAATTTATTATTAATTGTATATAAAAAATAAAATTATTTCTATATGTTAATTTATTAACATAAATTTCACTCAAATTTTGGATATGGAATTGCCTCAATGTGTATACTTGTCTCAACAACTTAGTCGTAGATGTATGATTTTTTCTTCATGAGTAACCTTAGTCGTCGTTATTTCAAGTATGATTTTGTCGAAAAAGTATGTGTGAGATGATTGTGTGTGGTGATATGAAGTCTTGTGACTCAGTGTTGATGTAGATGGGTGTCAATTGATTTACAATTAAATTGCTGCGTGGAGGTGGGTCTCTTGTCCCACAAATAAGGGGGTCTCATATATTAATTTGGTGTCTAGCTTGGTCGTAATCTTAAAATTAGATAATTAATAATAATAATAAATAAATAATGAACACTTATTCCATGAGAGATAAATCTAAATAAAATAATTAGTAAAAAATAAAAAATTAATTTGTTAAAGTTACACTTTGATTCATTGAAAAATATTTAATAGTTTAACCAAATTAATATAATCAAGTTCATAGTGAAATAATACCTGCCACAAAAATAACAAGGGATACATAGTAGCTAGTTAGTGTCTTCCACATAGTTTAAATGTAATTAAATTAAAGTAAAAATACTAAATTCAAGTTAGTGCTAAAGATAAAAATCAGAGTAATTTAATTTCTACTGATTAGTAAATTAAACTATCAAAAAAATAATAATAATTTTTTTGATTGGTTAAAAAAAATATAAAAATATTAATATGTAAGCATGAAAATATAATTATTTTATAATAAAATATTACTTAATTAAAAACAAAAACAAAAATATATAATTTGTTAATTTAAAAACAAAACTAAATATAATTATTATAAATTATAATAAAAAAAACATATTTTCGTTTATTCACAAAGTATATACTATAGTACTAATGTAACATATACTAACCTGTAATATATTATTTAACTTAATCAATATTATGAATAACATATCCTCATTTGAGGCTTAAAGACGAGAGATCTATTATGGATATATACATAGTCTTAAAATTGAAAATTATGGATATATACACAGTTTTAAAATTGAAAATAATGATATTATTAGAGTTTTTACATTATAATTTTTTATGTAATAAAAATAAAGATTTTAGTATTAATTTGAAAGAATTTTACTTTATGTATATATATTAGTGAAATTTGATATTTATTTTTAAAGAAAAATACCTCAAAGAGTTTTCATGTTATTATAAACTTATAAGTAATTTTTGTTAAAATTATAATTTTGGAATGATGAAGATGTTTTAATACAAAAATTTCCAAATACATCTATTATAACTAAATTGTATAACACTAACATTTAATATTTACCAAATTAAAAAAATTATGTTATATTAAAATGTTAATTTCCTAATTTATTATTTTAAACCATTAAAAAAATTAGTAATACTAAAAAATATAACAAAAACCCAAAAGCAACCAAACTGTGAGAAAGTTTCAATGACTTCCTCTTCAATTTTTTTGGAAGGTAGTACTTCCTCCTTTACCTAAATAATTTTTAAAAAATACAAGTGGTGTACATTATTATTGTTTTTTTCAAACTAATTTTTTTTTAATATTTTATTAAAAAAATATAATCATATTTTTCATGGACTTAACCTAAGAAAATCAAGCCATAGTAAATTTAAAAAGAGTTATTATTTAATTTCTATAAACAATCCTATACACTTCAAATTTTAAACATATATTAGCCTAAATAGTATATTAGGAAATAATGTGAAAAAAATGAAGAAAGAATAACATCTTAGCAAATAATATGCAGTCATTAGACTTTGTTTCGTAAAGAAAAACCGAGTTAATTACATAAAATGCTTAAAATTACGCGTAATGGCTTGCGCGTCAACAGAGGAGCTGGAAGTCATAAGGTCTGTGTACAATCAAGTTGAAAGAGCTTGTAAGCTAACTATTCGACGTTTCACCCTCGGTTTTCTGTATCCTCCCTCGCCGGTGGTTATTCTCCGGTTACTTCGATGGGCCCACTCTGTCTGCTCCAGCAACGTCTGTCGCCCGACAACGCCCGTCTCCTCCGTTTCACCAACCTGTAACAAGGAAATAGGGGAGTTGCCGCAAGTGTAACAAGGAAATAGGGGAGTTGTTCCCACTAGAACAGTTAGCCTACTCCTAATAAAAAATTTACACTAAATCCAAAAATAATTTGTAAAGTTCTATTTTGTTGAATTCAAAATTATTTAACATATTTAACAGCGGTGGGCGTAATAATAATGTAGTGAAATTTAGATCATTGCATACAAGGACAGATGAGGTCGTACAAAGTTGAGTGGGTAAATCGTTGACAATTAAGGAAAGCGCAGTGAAAAGCCATTATTTATGCCAAAGATATTTGAAGCAACGTCGGATCACATAAAGAAATTGGTCAAAAGGCTTTGATTTAGATTTCCGTGAAGACGAAGTGAAATAGTAAATTGTGCTACAAATAAGGAAAATGAAAAGCTTAAAGAAAAAATGGTGGGGGTACAAGTGGAATTGGCAGGTGGAAACCAATATCCACCTGGATCATTCCTCACCCCTTAGGAAGAAATGGTCCCCATTGCGTTGAGTTCCTCCATGAGATGAGGAAACTTCTGCTGAACTTGGTCTCTGGTGAGCCACTTGCCCTGGTGAAGGAGTTGGCCTGCTTTGACAAATAGATACAGTTGGATCTTCTGCTGGCGAGTGTTCTTGATCTGTGTGTCCATGATCCAATCAGTTGCAGCTTGTTCCATGCATTCTGGATTTAACTCTGTTGGTGTGAGGTGTTCTGCAATGTCGGATGTGTCTAGTAATGGTGGAAAGTATGGCCAAAGGCGGTCCACATTGAACATTGGGTGCATGCCAAGGAATGGGGGAATGCTGAGCTCAAATGCATTGTCTCCCATAGCCTTGGTAATGGTGTAAGGACCATATCAGAGTGGTATGAGTTTCTGATAGGCTCCAGTAAGGTGTTCCTTTTGCAAATGCAACCAGACTTTGTCGCCCACATGAAACTTGTGTGGCACCCGAAGTTGATCATGTCGCTGCTTGTACTTGGCATTTGATTTCTTTAGAATGTCATGGACCTGCTGGCAGATATGTTGGATGTGCTCAATGAAGTTGTTTGCCTTATCTGTTTCGAACTGGACATCAGACGAATCTACCTAAGTAGCTGCAAATGGCATGACCACATCAATGAGACATATTGGCTAGAATCCCAAGCCCACCTGAAAAAGGTTGTGGCCAGTCGAGTTGTGGAGAGCTCGGTTATAGCTGTGTTGAACATAGGGGAGACTCTCATCCCATGTGCGTGGATGCTTTGAGTTGTACATGTGCAGAATGTGTATGATCATCCTGTTGACAACCTTTGTCTGACCATTAGTTTAGGGATGGAAGGTTGTGGACTTAGTGAGTTTGGTGTCCACCATCGACCAAAGACTGGACCAAAATGTACTGAAGAACCTATTGTCCCGATTTGAGATGATAAATTATGGGATCCCAAAGTGTACCCACACTCATTCAAATAAGAGTTTAGTAGTGGATTATGCTGTTATATTCTTCTTGTAGGCTGCCATAATGGCCATCTTTAAGAACCTGTTGACGACCACAAAAACATAGTCATTTCCATGCTTAGGATAAGGAAGGCCCGACATGTATTCCATGGAGATGGATTCCCAAGGTCAACTAAGGGTAGGCAGTAGAGTATAGAGGCCTTGCTTCTTGTTGGTCAGTTTGGCAATGGTGCAGGTAGTGCAGGATCTGATGTACTTTTCGACATCCTGTCAAAGATTCAGCCAATAGAAATACTTCTACAGTACTGCCACCGTTTTATCAGCCCTGAAATTCCTAGCAGCCCGACTGTAGTGTGCTTCTCAAATCATCTTGGCACGCTCGCTTGAAGCATCACAAAGGTGACCCGGGTGGCATAACCGGGCATCATGGAGATGAAAATCTAGAACATGTTGACCCTCCAAGAGTGTCTAGTATGTGTGGTTGAATTCTGGGTCGCTTTTGTAGAGAAGTGGCCAATCATAAGTCTCGTGCCCACAAGAGTTGAGCACGATGGTTAACGCCATGATTGGTGGTCGACTGACACAATCTGCAACATTATTGGTGCTACCCTTATTATACTTGATATTCAAATGGAGATGTTGCAGGTATGTGGACCACTTCTGATGGTGATCATTCTACAACTTCTCTTGCATCTATATGAACTGCAAGGGTCGGTGGTCTGTGTGGATGACCGTTTCTTTCCCCAAAATATAATGCTTCCATTGTCGGCAGGCTTGTACAATGGAATACATCTCTTTGTCATAAGTGGGATACTTTCGGACTATGTCTAAAAGTGTCTCACTGTGATATACCACTGGATGTCCATGTTGAGTAAGCATAGCCCCAATAACATAGTCAAAGGCATCTGTCTCGATCTCAAATGGTTGTTGCAAGTCTGGTAATGCGAGCACTGGTGCCGAGTAGAGGCAATGTTTCAACTCTGTGAATACCTTATGTTGAGGTTCAGACCAAAAGAACTTTTCTTTCGCTCCTCCCTTGGTGACTTGACTCAAGGGTTAAGTGATATGAGAAAATCCCAACACGAACTTGTGGTAGAAGTTGGCAAGACCTAGAAAGTTGCTGAGCTCTGTCAGAGTGGTTGGAGAGGGCCAATCCTGAATGGCTTGGATCTTGGTTGGATCCACATGCACCCCCTATTCTTCAATAATGTATCCCAGATACTGAACTTGGGTCATGCCAAAAGTTCATTTCTCCAAATTGGCACATGACTTGTGTTTCCGCAGTATTTGGAGAACCTATTAGATGTGGTGGAGGTGCTCTTCCCAACTCTGGCTAAAGATTAGGATGTCATCCAAGTATACCACTAGAAATGAGTTGGTGAATGACCGCAATATGTCATCCATTAGCCTCATGAAGGTTGTAGGAGAATTCATCAACCCAAAAGGCATAACCAACCATTCAAAAAGGCCCTCCTTGGCTTTGAAGACAGTCTTCCACACATCAAAGGGCTCGATTGGTACCCAGTGATATCATGACTTCAAATCGATCTTTCTGAAATATTTTTCCCCTTTCAATTGGTCCATAAGGTCATCAATCCATGGGATCGAGTACCTATTCTGGACAGTGATCTTGTTCAGCGCCGATAGTCAATACAAAGTCTTCAAGTCCCATCCTTCTTCTGTACCAAAACAATCAGGCTCCCACGGGGCGATGAACTTGGTCAGATGTGACCTTTCTACAGTAGCTCCTGAATCTGCCTCTTGATTTCATCATTCTCCAAAACGGAGCACCGATAGATTGGTCCATTGGGCAGCAGCACACCTAGGGTCTGATTGATGGAGTGCTTTACCTGACAATGTAGAGGAACCCCTGTGGGGGAGGTGAAGATGTCCTCATACTCCTCCACGACATTGTACATATGTAGTTGTCATGCCGAGGGGCCCTGTCTGAGGGTCGTGGCCACCGTCTTCTTCTTTCCTTGAGGGCATATCATCAGGAAAACAAATTTCTCAGTTTTGGAAATAAGCTTACTGCATTGTTTTTCAGGAGCTAAAGAGATGGTGGTAGGCGGTGCTACCTCTGGTATCTTGTACAGCTTATTTCCCAAAGTAACAATAACAACACGAGGCCTTGACTCATATACAACATGTTGCTTCTACAAGTATGGTTGGCCTACTAATACATCAAAAACATCAAGGGGAGCAATGTCACACAATACCTCATCAATGAAGGGCTTGATGTTGTATGGAAAGCGACATTGCCAGCTCACGCGAAGATCTCGTCCTTGGTGAAGCCACCCGATGGTGTACGGTTGTGGATGTGTTGTGGTCGGTAAGCCCAACCGCTTCACGACCTCTGTTGAAATGAGTTTCTTGTGGCTCCCGCTGTTAATAATGAACTATAGCAGGGAGCCCTTTACCCACATCTGGGAATGGAATAGGTGCTCATCCTCCTCTAGATATTCGGGTTCCTCCTTCTAGATCTTCATGGTGGCAACGGTGGTGTTGGGCTCCGCATCGATGATCTGCTTACATTTGTCATTCCCCTTATCGGGTTCTGACTTAGAGTTTGAACATGCATCTGATTCCTAATAATTTAGCTCAGCCACTAGTGACTGCTTGTCCCGACACTCATTTGTGTTGTGAGTCGAGCTCTTATGGAACTCACACCACTTTCCCGTGTCCTTCTTTGGCTTCACAGTGTTGTTCTTTTCTTGCGACTTTGGCGGGTTGTCTTGGGCCACCCTCCCTTGGCTTTGTCCTTTGTTCAATGATTTGGGGGCACCTTTCCCTTGCTTCAGATTTGCAGATCCAAAGTCTCACTTCCTCTGTTTAAACTTCTACTTGATCTTGACAGCATATCAGTACGCCGTACCGAGCAAGGAAATGTCCAAGAACTCCATCTCATCCTGGATGTACCTGTGTAGGAAGCCATTTTATTTGAGTACCAAATGTAGCTCAAATCCTTGATACCCAACTTCGTGCGAAGGGTATAAAAAATATTGGTAAACTTTAGCACGTCTTGGTCCCTTCCTTGCCATAGCGTGGTCCACTTTATGTATTTATCCTCATAGCTTTTGATAGGGTAGTACTTCTTCTTGATGGCATTCCAGAATGAATTCCAAGTCGGTGCGCTAAAAAATCTGAGGTTGTACTTTCATCCTTCTGCTCGCAGTAGGCTTCCCACCAATCCTTGATGTGGGGGGTGGCTTTGAGAAGAGCGAAAGTAATCTTTTCTTGGCCCGAAAAATCATGAACAAAAAAATACACTTCTAGCATATTTAACCATTTATCTACAACGTCTACATCTATCTGAACCTCAAATATGGGAATGTCAAAGTTAACATGTACCTTAAAGGGTGTGGCGCTTCCAGAGTAGCTACTGGAAGTAGATGTGTTACCCTTGGGTACCCCCTAGAGGATCTGCGCAAAGTTGTCGATCATCGCGTTCCTTTGTTGCTCGAGGGCCTCTTCAAGCAAGATTTTGATAAGATCTCTTATCCCCTCGTCTTTCTTTTCATTTGCCATGGGAGGCCGTCACCATTTTCGAGGCTAGTCTTGCAAAGATTCAACCAGTTCAAGCCCTAACTCCTTATATCCCAACCTCATTGGGGACATGCAAAGAAAAACAGAGAAAGAGCAGATTGCTGAAAATAGCAATAAGAAATGCTAAAAATAGAAATTCTAAAAATAGCATTGCTATAAATAGCATTTTAGGATATACTTCAACTCTGTTGGAAATACCAAAAAATAGAACTACTAAAAATAGCATTGCTATAAATAGCATTTCGGGATATATTCCAATTTTAATTAGTCCCTAAATTAAAATTTGAATTTAGTCTCACCAGCTGTTTGAAAAAAATTAATTAATTCATCTTGAGTTAATTAGTTGGAGAAAATCAAACATGAAGTCTTTGTGAAGACATGCAACAGTTATACCTTTGATTAAGGAAGTTAGCTAAGTTAACTAAGTTAAGTCCAGTTAAATTAGTTCCAAACAGTTTGAGAAACTAATTGTGAGTTCAGTTAGTTAATGCATGCATGCATGCAACTAGTGTTCTCCAGATAACTGAATATTCTTTCATAAATAACTCATGCATGTCAGTTCAGAGAAAGACCTAGTTGAGATTAAAGGAATGGACTGTGTACTATGAGTTGGAGGGTTTTTCCTATAAAGGGAACTCATCCATGCAGAAGGAATTCATCTCCTTCAGGATTGCACAGTTATTTCAAAGGTCAGTGTTGTGTGTGAGAGGATTATTCACACGGATTGCAGCTAGAGGACCCAGGAGAAATTGCGCAAGGAAATAGGAGGCTTGGAGGACTGAAGGAAGGCATATGTGTTGTCTATTCTGTCTATGAGCAGCATTGAGGGATTGTACTAAGAGCTAGATAGCTTGTGAGCTAAAGCTTTGTGTAATCCAGAGATATGTCCACTTGTATGATAATACAGTTAGCGGGGTTTTTAGCTAAGGCTTTCCCCAGAGTATTCTTCTGTGTTCATGTGGGTATGATTTCTTCTTCTTTGTTATATGTGTTCTGATTGATCTTGCTCAAATTGATTAAGCTTCCGCAAAGTTTGATAGTAGAAGTAGATCAGGTATTTTACTTTAGTACATTTCATTATTAGGTGATCTACAGAGAGAATTTCTACATGGTATCAGAGCAAAGGTGATCAAAGCGGAGAACAATATACAAAGAAGGGAGAATTCGAAGTAAAAAAAAAATTGGGCCGCAAGTTTGCAGAGTAGATCTGGAAATTTTTGTGCAAAATTTTCAGAAACAAATAGAAGATCTGGTTTCCTTGCGAAAAATACCCAAAAAAAAAAAAAAAAAACAAAAACAAACAAACAACTGAATCGAAGTTCGGATGAGGGAGATATTGCTAATTTAAAATTAGATCTTTTTCCATAAAATTTTGCGACGGCGGGAAAGATGAAACAGATTGGTGTGCTGACCAAGAACCTGTATGCACTTGAGCTGCAAGATGCATGCGAAGCGTTGAGGAGCAAGGAAAAGGTTAGATACTTAGTGGTTGAGAGGGAGAGTAAATTACCTCTCAACATACAACCCCAAAAGAAGTCTCAGACAATTGTGGAGGAGCCACAAGTGGAGATGCTGAGAGGAGACCAAGTGGAGACATCCACTCATGCAGAAACCTCCAGTAGGGGGAAATTTCAAGCCAAGTGGGTAGAGGGATCACATGCATCCACACCTCCAGGTGGGAGGTGGGGTAATGTGGAGTGATAGTCCCAAGAAGACTGAAATAGGGGTAGGATCCTTGAGGTATCCAACTTGTTAAATTAGACCTTGCTACGGGAGCCCCGACGAGGAGTAGTAGGACTAACTGAGTGGGTAGAGACAGATGTGAATGGAGCGGCGGAGAGAGCTACAGTGCAGTAGTCCCAAGACAACACAGAGCTAGCAGGCTGCAACAATGCGAGAGGCACAGGAGTGTTGCACCAGTGCAGGATGGCACAGAGAGGTGTGTAACGATGCGAGATGCAGGGAGTTGTTGCAGTAGCTTAGAGGTCAGAGAGGGAGC
Source organism: Pinus taeda (assembly GCA_000404065.3). Lineage (NCBI taxonomy): Eukaryota > Viridiplantae > Streptophyta > Pinopsida > Pinales > Pinaceae > Pinus > Pinus taeda. The sequence continues at coordinate 106,170 of APFE031460768.1, forward strand.
ACTTGTCAGTGAAAGAGGGAGCTTCAGCTTCAGAGGATGTTTCTAGCCCAACAGGGAGGTCAGTTGGGAGACAATTATTTACTTCTCAGTAACTGAGTTGTAGTTCAGCAGTGGGCAGCACGATGCCACATGATGAGAGGAGGTGTAGTGCGGATGCAGTGCTAGGATATAGGACTAATAGTAGCACGGATGCATCAGGATGAATCAGTGTGATTGATGCAGTCAGAGATTGAAGTGACAGAGGCTAGAGCAGGCAGATACTGAAGGGCATAGAGGTGCAGAGTTTCCAGTCAATAGAGGCAATAACAGTCAGAGACTTTGATGACAGAGGCATCATTCTGATTTAGGTTGGATATTTTTTGTTTCAGAGTTGTTGGAGCAACAACACTTGAGAGAAATGTTGCATGTAGATCATATCAAAGGTTCAGGATCGGGTTCGAGTTGAATGGCTTTCTTGTTGAGAGGGAGTGTTGAAAATAGCAACAAGAAATTCTAAAATAGAAATGCTAAAAATGACATTGCTATAAATAGCATTTCAGGATATACTCCAACTCTATTGGAAATAACAAAAAGTAGAAATGTTAAAAATAACATTGCTATAAATAGCATTTCGGGATATATTCCAATTTTAATTAGTCCCTGAATTAAAATTCGAAGTTAGTCTCACCAGTTGTTTGAAAAATAATTAATTAATTCATCTTGAGTTAATTAGTTGGAGAAAATCAAACATGAAGTCTTTGTGAAGACATGCAACAGTTATCCCTTAATAAAGGAGATAAGGATGAGTTGTATTTGAGTTGTAATTAGTTAGCTCAGTTAACTGAGTTAAGTCTAGTTAAATTAGTTCCAAACAGTTTTAGGAACTAATGGTGAGTTCAGTCAGTTAATGCATGCATACAACCAACTCTTGTTCTCCAGATAACTGAATATTCTCTCATAAATAACTCATGCATGTCAGTTTAGAGAAAGACCCAGTTGAGATTAAAGCAAGGGACAGTGTACTATGAGTTGGAGGAATTTTCCTATAAAGGAAACTCATCCATGCAGAAGGAATTCATCTCCTTCAGGATTGCCCAATTATTTCAGAGGTCAGTGTTGTGTGTGACAAGATTATTCACACGGATTGCAGCTAGAGGACCCAGGAGAAACTGCACAAGGAAATAGGAGGCTTGGAGGATTGAAGGAAGGCATATGTGTTGTCTGTTCTATCTATGAGTAGAATTAAGGGATTATACTGAGAGTTGGATAGCCTGTGAGCTAAAGCTTTGTGTAATCCGGAGATATTTCCACTTGTATGATAACATAGATAGAGGGGTTTTTGGCTGAGGCTTTCCCCAGAGTATTCTTCTGTGTTCATGTGTGTATGATTTCTTCTTCTTTTTATATGTGTTCCAATTGATCTTTCTCAAATTGATTAAGCTTCCGCAAAGTTTGATAGCAGAAGTAGATCAAGTATTTTGCTTTAGTACATTGCATTATTAGGTGATCTACAGTGAGAATTTCTACATGGTGTCAGAGCTAGCTAATCCATAGAGAAATTTCTACACAGACCCCTCTAATACCACTGATTTTGATTTAGGTAAGAACACAACAAATTACAAAGATACAATAGAAATAATACTTCATTTCGTTAATGTAAAATACTTACAAACAAAAATGGTAATAAACTAGCTCGGGTGATGGTAGCTTATCTTCAAGGAGAGATGTGGCGGCTACATGCCTCTGAACTGTCTTACAATGAGGCTTGAAGGCCTATTTATTGTTGAGAAACAATGAAAAACCCTAAACATCCAAAACCCTAACCCTAGGAGATGAAGTGCCAAACTATGGGCCCCGTTTTGGGTAAATTGGTACATCAACTTCCTAGGGTCATAACTTTGGCATACGATCTCCATTTGACGTGCACAATATCTCGTCAAAAATATCTATCTAATGACTACAGATCTGGGAAGAGGAACATCAATCCATGGACCCATGCTGCTCCTAGTTTTCCCAAAAAACGCCGTGTATGGCCTCAAAACAGCTCTGGAAGTTCAATACCCAAAAACTGCCAAAAATAGTAAATTGTCCTACAAATAAGGAAACTGAAAAGCTGAGAGACACAATGGTGGGGGTCCAAGTGGAAATGGCGGATGGCTACTAATATATGCCTAGATCAACCATCCAATAGAGTAGTCCACATGGATGTGATGGTTTTTATGACCAGTAAACAAAGACAGGTCTGTCTAATGTCCTGCGAAGTAGTCCACAAGGACGAGACAACAATGATAAGAAATACAACACATATTCAACAATGTAAGTACTAAAACAACCAATGTAGTTCAACTATCTTAGTACAGGTTAAGAAACCATGAATTACAAATGTTTAAAGAGTAGTCTTACAAACATCTACAAAACATGCGCAAAAACATGATGGCCTTAATAAGCTTCTGAATTAAGCAAAAGTCCCAAGACACATTTGTACACCATACATTACTAGCCCCAGTAGTGGGACATTGGAGCCACTCATCACTCCTTAAAGATCATACTACAAAACATCAGGTATATGTGAGAGGATCCAAGATGAAAAGTCCTTTGCTAATACAATGGGAGGGGTATATATAGCCAAGGGTAAAGCTTGACCCTTGTGACTCTTGGAATACCCTCATGATTATTTAACTTCCTATGAATTTTCAACTGACATGACTCTTCATCTTATTGTGTGCGCCTACTGGAATTTCACTTTAGATTACATTTAGTTACAACAGATATGGCCCATAGTGGTGATGTGGCTAAGACAACTCATGACACAACTTGACATGACACTGCTAACATGTACTAGCTAATTGTGGTGTCCATGTCAAATTGTTGCACTACTAAGTGATGGATGTACTCTTGGTGCACTTTGTATTCTCCTCCACATGGCTTAGTGTTGTGGGTTCTTTGATGGTCTTAGTCTTGTAGGGTGGTTCAATGCATGTGTTGCTTTTGCTTGTTGCTTGATATGCTTGGTACGTTCATCCACCTCCAAGCAAGTCTTCTAGCATGTGCACTCCTTCTTCATCATGTTCATCATCTTGCTATGATCCATTAGTGAACATGTTCCTACAATTCACTTATGATGGGACGACATCAAATCCAAAACATCATAGTCTAGCATGATGCATTGTTCTCATGCTTTGCGTGACAAGGAAGGAGGACAACTCACTGAGACAACGTAGAGCGTAGGTCAGTATGGAATGAGGAACTTTAGGAGGAAAACCTGCATTGTTGGGGAAAACTGCACAGTGACCATTGAGAGGTAGAATTGTGCAGTGAAGGACACCCGTGGTAGCTACAAGGTGGGACCTTCAGGGGAATTTATGCGCAGTTCCTCGAGGGAAGGCAAGACAAGGATGCAGGTGACCTACTGGGCAGTTCTGCGTATTTTTCAAGAGCAAGGCGTAAAAGAGCTGCAAGGGACCTGTTGAGCATGACTAAGTTTTGGAGAACAGTGTAGGACAGGTAGCAGGGAGCCTGCTAATCATGACTACGTAGTTTTGGAGAACAGTGCAGGATAGGTAGTAGAGGTCCTGCTAGACACTACTGCGTAGTTTTGGAGAGCAGTGTAGGATAGGCAGTCGAGGGGTCAACTGGGCATATCTACACATTTTTGGAGAGCAGTGTAGGCCCAGGTCTCGGTGCAGTGCAGGGTTTGGACAAAAAAAGGGAGGCTCGATGACTGTGCCAGAGAAATGTTTAGTTTAGTTTGGACATGAAGGCAATTTTTTCACAGTTTTGAGAGGAAGACATGTTGCTTACCTATGGGATTGCACAATGAAGTTGTTAGGGTCCCACCCTAACCCCCTTATTTATGTAATGGGACCACGTCATAGTCAAGAGTCAATAAAGCCCATATTAATAATTGTAAGTGGTTAATCCGCAATTAATAACAGAACCACTGTTAGTTGCAAATGAGCTGTAGTATTAGATAGATGGTATTAGTAATACCACAGTATTGGCCCGTGGTATTGCATGTATGAGTCATATATAAAGGATAGAGACTCCCTGCGAGGAGCATCGTGTCTTATTTTGTATTCGAGCTCTGCTCTATTGGAGGTTGCCCCCTCGAAGAGGCAAGTGAACATTACTCTCTAAATAATAAAATCATTGCTATTCTGTGTTCTGCGTATCTTTTCTTCGCATATTCTGTGTTCTGGGTATCTTTTCTTCGCATATTCTATATTTTGGTATCATTTGCAGGTTAAGAGCATAACACTGACACCCAAGAATTATTTTATAGAAAATAAAAGAAAGCGAAACTTAAATAGATTGATTGCTTGATGTTGTATTCCTACTAACTCTAAAACTACCTATAGGACCTTTTTAAAGACCTCGTCAATTAGAATATTGGGTGTTGTGCTGGTGGAAAGGCTTTAGGCGTGCGCCATTTACCCATCATGGTGTCAATATTCCATCCAGTTGCGCAAGTTTCACTGCTCCAGACTCCCTGATTTCCGTGACTATGAATAAACCAAGCCAATGCATCTGTAACTTACCTGGGAACTTCTGAAACTTGTTGCTGTATAAGAAAACTTGTCCTCCAACTATGAACGATTTTCTCATAATGTGCATGTCATGCTCTGCTTTTTGCCTTGTTTTCTCAACAAACTAGTGGAATTCCTCTAGAAATATGGCTTCATTTAATTCTTTCAATTCCACCAACCATTTCTGTAGCGATGCATCATCTATCCTCTTTGTAATTTGTCCAATGAAGATGGTCAGTACTGCAAGTTTAGTGGGTACCACGGTTTCCCATCCATATAACAACTGGAATAGTGTTTGCTTTTGTGAGCACTTGATTGTCATTCGGTATGCCCATAGTGTAGCTAGTACACGCTCATCCCAATCATCTCGACTCGCCATACATATCTTTGTTAGTCCCTTTAACATTAAGTTGTTGAATTCTTCAACCATCTTGTTAGCTTGAGGTTTATGTGGCTTGCTCTTATGATGTTGGACTAGGTAATTCTGCAGTAAGGAAGCAATTGTCTCATTTATTAAATGAGTCCCTTGGTCACTTAGGATTTTTGGTAATCCAAACCTGGATATGCTATTTTCAAAGATGAACCTCGCGGCTATGTCTACTATACAATCTTGCACTAGTGTCGCCTTTGCCCATCGCATGATATATTCGGTAGTTGTGATGATATATCATGCGTGAGAATGAGATGATGGTGGATTGATCAACCCGATAAAATCAACTACCCACTTCTCAAATAGCTACACTCTACATACGAGTTGTAGTGGTAATTCATCTCGATCCAACTCTCTCACAAACATCATAGCCTTTAACATATTCTTTGGTGTCCTTATAGAATGTAGGCCACCATAACCCTTCTTGCAAAGCTTTCCTCAATGTTGCCTTTCACCTGACATGCCCTCCCGCAACTCTACAGTGGCACTCCCGTAGGACATCCTATCATTCATGTTGGAGAAGACATTGGCAAAAGATTTATTCTAGGCCAGCTTGTATAGATTTCTTGCATGTTGGGTTTTGTTATATTCTTTCCATGACTACCCCACACGTGGGGGCGTCACAGGGGGTTGGTAGGCCCAACCCCCCTATATGTTGCGTCAGGGACTTCCAGGAGATCACAAGGGGGGCAAATTCCCCCTTTGTTGAGGGGTAAGGAGGGGGGCGGTAGCCTTCCTACACATGGATGCTTCAGCTTGTATATATATGTATTGTAGCATTGAAATGGCTGTTTTTCTCATGTTTGCAAGAGGGAGTTGAATAGCATTATTGCATGAAGATCCAGAAGTTCATGTATGGGTTCGTATAAGAGTTCATGTATTTATGAAACAAGACATAAAAATTACACAGCAAGCTTCATTTTCTGAAATTGATATCAAAACTAATAACATCTGGTTCATACCCATATCTATCTTTTAACCTCTCTCAAAAGATGTATATGGGAGTGACAAAAATACCTCCTTGGCTTTGGAATTGTATCGTGATCAACGATACTCCTCAGCATTAATGAGTACGAGCTCCCATAATAATGCGTCCCTCCGACTGGTCATTGGCGCCTCACTTGCTCATTCTAATCTCAAGTTGGATTTGTGAACTACTTTTCAATATCTCTAGGTTATAAGCGTTTTGCAACTCGACGGTCACTAGAGAGTGTCAGAGAAATTTCATTTGATTACATTCGGAATTTATATGCCTGGACCACAGACAAATTAACTGCGTAGAAACTAGGAACGCTGGGAAGTCTACATGCACTGAACCCTAGGGCATCAGATTCTATGGGCATGGAAATTTTGATGGCCATTGAAGTGTTTCCAGATCTTCCCGTTCCACGAGATCCTGACGAAAACGAAAGCGCATAAATCTAAAGTTAAATGAAAGAAGACAACGCACCTGACAATTTCAGGTCTTCAGGGTTCAGATCTCTCTGCAGCTTTCATACTGCAGAACGTAGTCACTTCAAGAGCCGTATAGCATGTCTTCAAACAAATATAGCTCCGTATAGGTCTCTGCGAATTTTGTAGAAGATGGATTTATTTGGTAGTCTCAAGATGTGATAATTTTTTTTTTGAGGCTAATAGAATTTTCAATAAGATTTTGGTAAAGGCTAGTTAACATTATTTGGGAAATCTTAGTTATAATGGTTAGATTTAGATATTTGGGTTATTTTTAAGTTTTTGGTGGTATTAATTTATTTCCACTATAAAAAACAAGATTCAAATATTTTTAATATCATACTTGAAAGAATATAACTAAATTCCAATAAATTTTCGATCTCCAAACAAATTTATTCCCTTCAATAAACAAATTTATTCCTTCAATAAACAAATTTATTGCATCACCTGGAACGTGGCCTGCTTTTAGCATATTCCCACATTTCGTAGTGTAAGATCAAGGATAACAAAATCAGTCGGACTAATACCACCAAAAATAGCAGTTTCATTGTAGTTTCGGTTTCATCCATCAAGAATTGTGTTATTGAAATCTGGGCTGCCAATAAAAGGAACTGTGTGGATTAAATTTCACTAGAGTCTCATTTACTTCATCGTTGAAATTGTTTGCGAATTTAGGAATTTGATGGAAAGTGGTGAATCTAATTAGTTTAATCTATATCTTCATTGAATTCTTAATTACTGAAAATTATATAAAGGGTAGTCAAACCAATGAAAGTAAAAGTAACTCTCATTTATCAAAAATTTAAAACTAAAAACAATTCTTATTCACCAAAAACAAATTGAAAATAAAAATAATTCTCATTCACCAAAAGAAATTAATAAACAAAAATAAAGACAATTATTTAACTGAAACATTTCCAAAATTTGTAATCAAAATAAAAATAATTCTCATTCACCAAAAGAAATTAATAAACAAAAATAAAGACAATTAATATTTCCAAAATTTGTAATCAAAATAAAAATAATTCTCATTCACCAAAAGAAATTAATAAACAAAAATAAAGACAATTATTTAACTGAAACATTTCCAAAATATTTCTAAAATTTGTAATCAAAATAAACAGAACCGTCATTTCAATTCACATTCACCAAAAAAAACACTCGAAAGTGCTTATTTCAGATTTTCAAACCCTCATTCTCCAGAAATACCAGAAAGCAGCACTGGAATTTTACCTTCTGTGGAACCTTTCTTTACTTCTAAAAGATATTTGAAGGTAATAAAAAAAATTGCGACATCACTTTTGCCTGGTAAAATAACTTTGAAACGTGTAGGCATTTAGGTTACTCATCATAAATTCCTGGCTGGTTAAACTACAGGTTTACGTGTAAAGTAAAGGATGTCAATGGCCATTATCACAAGTTTAAGGAGTTGTGTATTTCTAGTTACATACGTGTACATGTTTATTACTAGTAAAATATGTCAATGTCTATGAGGATTTGTGAATTTCTATATCTTGTTTGATAATTGTGATTGATTTTCCTTATAGTATTAATAAATTTTTTAGGAGTAGTTTTAAGTGTGATTTTTGGAAAAGTTTTCAGGTTTATTTTAAGGCAAGAATTTGTTGAAATCATATGTTTGACAAGGAAACTTTCCAATATAGAAATCTCTAAATGGGTTTCAAGAGTGTTGAATCTATATATGTAGTAAAAAAAACAATTTAAACAACACAACTCAAGATTTGGCCACAAATTTTTCCAATGAGTTTTGGCAAAAATTCAGCGGCAACTCCAAAAAATTGCACTTAAAGACTTCTCCAATTTCTTAAAAAATATTATAGATAAATTTCTTCACCTTTAAGAAATAAATGGAGAAAAACTTATTTGAAGACAAGTCTAAAAAATCAATTTTCCTATGATCATTCTTTATTGTCATTTTCTTTTGCATAACTTGCAATGAACCTTTTTCACTAGGAAAAATAATAATTTCCATTATATAAAATAGTGAAAATTACATATTGTATATGCATATGTATGTCAAAAGTAGATGTTTATAACACTCAACAAACATTGACTGTTGACAACCATATATAATATCTATTACAACCATATATAATATATGTTATAAGGCACATCCTTGACGTAATCAACTTCTATTATGATGAAGTTGTCCATGGTAAATACCTATATATGTAACAAAAACTAACAGGATAGTAACATAAAATCATGTGTTGCAACTAAGACATATAAAAAATGAAATGTAGTTAATCTATGTCTGAATCATGTTGTTGTAGATTGATGAAGGGGCGATGGTAATTAACTTGCAATGAGCTTAAAATGACAGGTACCAAAAATAACTTAGTGCACCGAATTTCTAGTTGACAGCCAAAGTAAATTGTAAATTCCATGCCTGCTAGAGAGTCCTCAAGTTTGTTTTCAAAACTTAAATTGCATGAGATAGTTGTATGAGTAATTATTTCACAATGCAGTGTTGCCATAATCCTCCGTCGCCTCAACACACACCACCATGGCTCATTCAAAATCGAACAGTCAAAATTGCCTCCTACTACCCACCACCTTAACATTGTCAGAATTGAAAGGGAAGCACCGCTAGAAACAAACAAACAAACAAACAAACAAACAAACGAAAAACTAAATTTCTAATTCATGTAACCAACTAAAACTTTCTATAAATACAGATGCTCATCAAGAGGTGGAAATCATCTCACTCTTGTCTTTCTCATCTATTTATGTAATCTTACAGCTATAACTGCATTTTGGAGTCTTTGTGTGTCTCTATTTTACTTGTCAATTGGTATGAGATGCATATGGTTCTTTCAATTTCTCTATTTAGTTTTGAATTACGGGCCAGAACAAGAGGGAGAGGGTCGTAGCTCTAGCGGTCGATTGTTTGGAGTGATGCTACCAATAGTCAATTGCTGACCATTGTCGCCAATGCTCTAGAAAGAGTTGAGGGATTGTTGTTTAGTGTCATAATGTCATGCAATATTTTGTTACACTTCCTGTCTTGTATCCTGAAGTGTTGAATTTTGTGTCGTTAATGCCACAAATGTCGCAAAACGATGAAAGTTGTATTTATATTCATCATGAAACATGTTCATAAGCATCCCTCAAGAAAATAAGAAACTTTCCTTGAAAGAGTTCTGGACAACAACGAGCTAGTTATGTTGGGTTGTGTTATATTCTTTCCACATAGTTATGTTGGGTTTTGTGCATGATTTTCGCACATGTTTTTTGGACATGATGGTTTTCGGTCCATGTTTTAGACGTGATGGTTTTCGGTCCATGGTATTGGATGCTTCGGCCTGTATAAATATGTATTGTAACATTGAAAGGAATATAATGAAAAATCAAGCTGGTAGTCTCAGTTTTGAGATCCAGTGGGAAATCTCTGTGTATATCTGTTTTATGTGTTATGCTCTCGCATTTTTATTTTTCCTGTGATTAGAATTCGTATGCAGGTAATTTCTGTACGGGGTTAAAACCTACATTTGGTATCAGAGCTGTTTTGGCTTCAAGGGGACGCCTTTGTTGCTGAGGGGTTTCGCTCGGACCTGTGGTAGAACTTGTTCAGTGGGAGATTTGCGAGATCGATTCTAGTGGTGAAAGAAGATGGCGAGCAGCAGAAAGATAGAGATTGAGAAGTTCAATGGTCAGAGTTTT
>APFE031460768.1:118534-140586 GCA_000404065.3 Pinus taeda
TTCATATGTATCTTGTTATGTTTCATAGTTCATTTCATATTCATTTCCAGTGAAGTTTTTTGAGTTAGCTAAGGTAGAATTCAATTTTATTGCTCTGCTTGTGGGAAAATTTCATGTTCAGTGTTCATTCTTCTGTTGAAAAAGATTCATGGTGTCCATGCCCTTTTCACCTTCTTAATCAATCTCTCCATTCCGCACTATCTTAAACTAAATTGCTAGGCTTTCTGCCTACCTTGCCCCACAAAATAATTTGTGCCTTTGTATTAAGTTCTTTGTTCATTGAGGTCCATTAGTCCCATACCATCCCAGAAACACAGTAATTCATAAAAATCACTTCTTGTATCCATATTCACTTACTAGCCTAAGATAAATAGTTCACTGTAAGTCATCTTAGGCCATCTCATTTATCTATTCACTGAGCATGACTCGGAGAGAGCCCTCTCCTGTTTTGGTAGGGCTAGCTACCAGACTGAGTGTGGTTTGTGGTTACCTTGAATTTTGCCTTTTTTCAGCCTAAGGCAGATTTAGGTGCTAACGTAGTGGTGACTCTGCTGGGGACAAAATGGTTTCCTTGTAGATTGTCTTGCCCCAAGACATATTTGAAGTTCAGATCTGATGGTTTATGGTGAACAACGATCAGACATAAGAAGACGGCTGAAATCATTCACCTGACGACTCCTTTCACTGAAGAATCGAGCAACTGGTGCTTCATGGTGACTCCACTGTAGAGGGATCAGTAGCTTTGAGATATTTTAAAATGGAGAGGATTACAAGAAGATATTCTCCCATGAGCCGAGATCACATCCCAGGCTTCCCAAATAAAATTCCCAAGGTAGATTGGTCAAGAAATCTGCCTACGTTTAAAGATGATGGTAAGAAGGATGTTGCTTTACATCTTGTTCGATTTCACATGCATATTCGCAAGTTGAAGGTTGATTTTCCTGAAGATTTCTTAATGAATATATTTCTAGCCACTCTAGAAGGTGAAGCCCAATCTTGGTATGAGAGTTTGCCCCCTATTTGTATTCACTGTTTAAAGGATTTTCATTCCATGTTCCTTGAGAAGTATGAAGACTCTTATCCATCATTAAATCTAGTTCATGACTATTGCAAATATGCTTCTACTTTTATTGAAAGCCTTGAAAAATACTATGAGGATGATAATTTTACTAATGTTGAGAACATGGAAGCCTTGTACGAGAATCCATTTCAGCAACATGAAGAGAAACTAGAGGAGTCCCATCAAGATGCTCAGGAAGTTTTGCAGCAGGATCAAGATCTAAGTACGGGGGAAGATGAAGGAATTTTGCATCTTGACAATCAACATGAATTACATGAAATGGATGAGAATTATGAGGAAAATTTATATACTCCTTCACTTGAAAATATTGAAGACAATCACTGTTTGAGTAAAAGGAAACAAAAGGACTTATCTCCTTTGTCTGAAGACGAGATAGATCAACTCTTGCACGGTCATGTTCCAACTCAAGATAAAGTAGATTTGCAGTGCACACATGGTCAAGAAAGTGTTGGTGAAACTTCTTCCTCTTTTGAAAAGGATGACAGTCCGGTGAACAGCTTTATAGATCAGCAAGTTGAAGATGTCCATATGACTGAAAGTGATGAAAGAAAAATGGTCGATTCAGATCTGTCCATAGAAGAAGACAACATGCAAGGAAGTCGAGTTCTAATTCCAGAATGTGATAATGTCAAGACAACCATTTCAGATGTAGATTCAGATTGTGATGACCAAGAAAACCTTGTACTAAGTCCCATGAAAGAGAGTTATGTTGTTAAAATCACCTGGAATGAAGAAAACAAAGTTTTGAATATAAATGTTCTCATGTCATCAGAACAAAGCCTTCATAAAGAGGTAGTCTAGTCAGCTGATGAGTAGCAAGATGAGAATTTTGTTCAAGTAAGTGAAAAAGATCTGGGTGAATTTATGGTAGATGATATAAATGATTGTGTTGGGTTTCAAGAATCATTTGAAGTTTCTTTTCTCATGATTGATGAATGTAAAGACAATCTGGTTGTCATATCATATGAAGATGATCTACAATATATCCAGACTTCAACAGACCACACCATTCAGGATTCCCTTTCAGAGTCCTCCTCATATGTATCATGTTTTGAAATGTTCTTTGAAAAAGAGATTTGTTCATCCACTTGTCCAAAATTGTTTAAAGACCAAGAACCTACTCTTATTTATGAAAAGAGATCAGCATCACAAGAAATCGACACCTTGTTTCTTCAGCAGGAGGAAAGACCTTATGTTCTTCATGATCCAATGGCAGATTTGTTGCAGATAGTAGTGAAGGTCATTATTGCAGTATTCAGTGATGAAGGAGATCATGGCCAATTATGTTTTTGGATGCCCAGTTACCAGTATCAATTGTTGACTAGAAGATCTGATCGGAAGAATCAGTCAAGAAGCCATCTTCTTCATTGGTTACATTGACAGTTTGATATAGTTTGATGAAATCTAGTCTTGTAAGAAATGCAGGTGGTCATGTAATACCACCAAGCTTTAAGTTTTAAGTTTAGTTCTTAGTATTTTGAGTTATTTTGTTAGAGTCAATTTTTTTTTTAGTCATGTCAGTTTGCATTGAGTCAGTTTGAGTCAAGTTTCAGTCAATAAATTGAGTCATGTTGGATTGTCAGAATAATGGACTCCATAACCCAATGGACGAAGGCACTGTCTGCTCACCTAAAGATATGCAGTTCTTGGCACCTCCAAGGAGCTACCATCCCCCATTGAAGCCAATGTTAGTGTCAATATTTGCAGTCTTCCTCCAGTGACCAAACATGCTCTTATACAAGTGATTTTAAGGTGTCAAGATCAATTTTTTTCATTTCAGTGAGTCTTCAAGCAAAGTTTGGTCACTAGGCATTAGGTCTAGGGTTTGCTTGTACTCCTTCCAAAGTTGTCCAAATGTCGGTCCATGTCACCATTCAGATGAGTCTACCATCATTCAGAGGTTTTTCATTATCATGTTAAGTTCCACAGGGTCATTTTACACCTTCTTCATGCTTCAGTTGCGCCTAGGTAAGGTCATTTCCCTCTCCTAGGGTTTTGAAGGCAATTTCTCTTGGATGGTCAAATCATCAGCAAAACTTGTATTCTGATGTTCATACACTTTCCCCTATCTTTAGAGTACCTTATCAAACACTTCCCATCACTGAGATCCCCCAAATTCATCATTTTCGCACAAGCCCTAGTTTCTTGCTACAACCTAGCAATTTTCTAGGTTGGGCCTGTGTTTTTCCTTGACCCATTCCCCTCCCTCAATTTCTGAGATTCCACTTTCCCCTACTTCCTAACATCCTTCCATACTTCCCAAAATTTTCTCAAGAATTTAGAAGCTCCCTATCCCCTTCATTTCGCTTCATTTCGACAAACCTCTTGTTCCCCACATCGGGGTAGGTTTCACTCAAATGATTTTTCTGAGCAAGGAAAGATGAATTTGGAACAACTAGGAGAGGTTTTTGTCCACAATGGACCAAGGAAGAAAAACCTCCTTCACTTTTTACACAGGTGTCATGGTTTTGAAGAAATGTCAAAAATACAATTGCCTCGGGAGAATTGATGCACCTCTGGAGTGACCTTGGGACAATCACGTTTTCTCCTAGCTTGGTTGGCCAAATGAATTTCTTTATAATCCAAATGATAATTCAAGACAAATATCTTTCCAATGCGCTATCATGATCTCAATTTGTGGTTGAGGAAGGCATTCAAACGTTGACCGCAACAACACTCTACCTTGAGGCAGCCTCATTTGGCACATTTTGACCAGCCTTGGGAGATTTGATTTTTGATAGGGCAAATAAACTCCAAATTGAAAAATTCTAGTTGGGTTCGAAAGTAGACTCAAATACCTTTCCCACAAACTATCCCACAACCAATTTCGACACAATGAAGGCCTCAAAAGGTCTTCCTGAAAATGCATGATGCACAGGAGGAAGAGCGCGACGCATATAACCAGAGCGCGCGCATATAACCAAGGCGCGGCACACACAGACAGGGGCATGGTACATAGAGATAAAGAACCCAGAACGTGCCAAAACTCCCTCAAAGCTCTTGGGAATCCCCTCTAATTGCAAGGTAGGTTCTCAAACTCACTTTTGCATCAAATTCGATAAAGATATGGTGGATTATTACCAGTGATAGAATGAAAAAACATTTCATAAGCAAACACAAGAAGACACCAAAGAAAATACCATTTTCTAGGGTTGTGTAATAGTGTCATTGTTGTGAAGGCTTGATTTTTCCTACCCTACCCGTGTTCCTTATTCTCCCATGTCATTTCTCCTATTACCACTACCCTAACACTGCCAAACTCATATTCCCTTTCCCCCTCCTCCTATTGATCAATTAAAACCCCAAAACCCTACCCCATCAAAATAGCCAAAATCCTCCCATATCCCTAACAAAGTTCTCCCTATAAACTCTATCCCCATTTCATCTCTCCCTTCCTAACAATCCTTGTTTCATTGTTCCCCTTGGTAACACATATTACAAAGGCACCCAACCTCACACCATCATCAAAGGGGCAGCCTAATCACAGTCCACATTTTAGTCATGTCATCACAGCATTCATTTGAGTCTGAGAGGGAGACACAACGTAACTCATCCTCAGAAGAGCAGGCTCCCAGGAGACACCACAAGAGTGGCAAGCATGTCAGGGATGAACGCACTACCCTCACCGAGTTACAAGCATGCTCTCTTGCCATGTCATGCTTCCAGCACCTATCATGTTTTGAATTTTGTCAAAGGGTGGCAAATGTCAAAGTTCATCACGAGTTGGCCTGTTTATTTGTGCTTCATCTACATGGAGGTCAATCTACCCTTGGAGAGCTATTAGAGAAGGCAAACAGGGACAAGACCATGCTGAGGAGGATGGCTTGTCATTATAGGGCATAGAACATGAGCGCAAAGGCCCGAATAAGGAGCTTGAAGGCTAAATTGAGCAAAGCAACAAAAGAGGCAAAAGAGGCAAAAGAGGCAAAAGAGCAAGATCAGCTTCGAATCTTAGCTAAAGCTTTCTTGACACAGCGTATTACTTCATAGAGGACTTCCAGCCCAAACCTCAAGGAATTTGGGGAAATTTTGGTCACATGACAAATTTTTGGCACAAACACAGGTTTTTTCTCTATACGCGCCCTGCCACCGGCGCAACGCGTAACATTGGGAGCTCCAAATGAGAAATGGTTTGCGTTTTTGGATTTGGCATGTAAAATAAAAATTATTGGCACTGGGAGCAAGAAATTTGGAGAAGATCTTGGCCACCAAAAGGGCAAAAAACACTCAAAAATGGCCTCACTGCCCCTATTTTGACACATAGGAAGCAGTCTTGCGAGAATGAAGATTTGGAGGGGCCAATGAGCTCCAAATTTAAAAATTCCACTTGGGTTGGAAAGTAGACAGGACAGGCATTCCAAAAAGCACATCTGGGCACATTTTTTACTCCAGAAAATGCTCAAAGCTGGCCTCAAAGTGGCATGACGCATACCGGAAAGGGGCGCGATGCATATAGGAAAAAGGGCCAGAATGCCTCCATTTCACGAAATTTCGCTTCCTGACTTTTTGTAAGTGGGCCCACTCATATGCACTTCAATTTTTTGGAATCTAAGGCAGTTTTATAAGTATTTTCACTTCTGATGGTCAGTTATACAAGTGGCAAAGGAAGGCAAAGGGCCACCCAAGCCATTTGTCATGTTTGTGGCGCTGCACCTATAGCTGTTGTTTGGCTCTCCACCTTCAATTTGTAATGATTCAAGTAACTCACCAACCCTTGGGCTTTCCATCTCTTCATGGCACATTCTATATATTGTATGTAAACCATTTGCAAAGGGTTGGTTGGCTTGTAACTTCTGGGAGACTGTGGGAAAGAAACTTTGTTTCTGCATTGTATATTTTTTACAGAGGAATAATGAAAGGCAGTGGCTTTGTTTCATGATATTCATGTGGTTGTGAGTGTAGCAAATGTGTTTCTTATGTTTCATATGTATCTTGTTATGTTTCATAGTTCATTTCATATTCATTTCCAGTGAAGTTTTCTGAGTTAGCTAAGGTAGAATTCAATTTATTGCTCTGCCTGTGGGAAAATTTCATGTTCAGTGTTCATTCTTCTGTTGAAAAGGATTCATGGTGTCCATGCCCTTTTCACCTTCTTAATCAATCTTTCCATTCCACACTATCTTAAACTAAATTGCTAGGTTTACCGCCTTGCCTCACGAAATAATTCGTGCCTTTGTATTAAGTTCTTTGTTCATTGAGGTCCATTGGTCCCATACCATCCCAGAAACACAGTAATTCATAAAAGTCAGTTCTTGTATCCATATTCACTTAATAGCCTAAGATAAGTAGTTCATTTTAAGTCATCTCAGGCCATTTCATTTATCTATTCACTGAGTGTGACTCGGAGAGAGCCCTATCCTGCTCTGGTAGGGTAGCTACCAGACTGAGCGTGGTTTGTGGTTACCCTGAATTTTGCCTTTTTTTAGCCTAATGTGGATTTAGGTGCTAACACACGCCCAACCAAATCTGAACCTGAACAACAGACAGGCACAACAATTATGTAGTTGAGAGACATCTTACCCTACTTATGTTGTGGAGATTCAGGAAATCAACCTAAGGTCTGGGAGAGTACTTCCAGACAACCAAACTCCATCTCCACTTAGGGAGAGTGAGGAGGAAAGAGAGGAAAGTATGCCTAGAGTGATTCCACCACCCTTTCCTGAAAGATTAACTCTGGCAGTCTAGCCTACCCCATAAGAGAATGAACTTCTGGTTGAATTGAAAAATCTATGTGTCAAAATTCCACTTCTGTAGGCTATCAAGGATGCACCTATTTACAATAAATTTATTAAAGATAAGTGTTTCAAACATCCAAGGAGGAAAAAAAGAGACACTCCTACCATTAATGTCATTAGACAGTTGTCTGAATTAATGTTGGGGAAAGTAATTTTCCCAAAGTATTTAGACCCTAAAAACCCTATAGTAGATGTGCACATCAATGCCACCATTTTCCCACACACTTTGATTGATATTGGGATTGTCATTAATGTAATGACTAAGGACACCATGCTCAAGCTCAATCTCTAGGGTTCATTAAGAAAGACCACAACAATCTTGTAGCTTGCAGACCGTTCCACAATATCACCTGAGTGGATTGTTGAGATTGTGATGGTCTCCATCAATTCATGGAAGTACCCTACAGACTTCCTAGTTCTCCTGCCTAAGGCCAAGCTTAGTGGTTATCCTCTCATACTTTGGAGACCTTGGTCAGCCATTGTCGATGCCTACATCAACTGCAGGGATGGAAATATGACTATAAAAAATAGGCATTTTCCCAACTCTATACCGTAGAAACTACCATCGGAGGAGGACAGTCGGATGAAGATGATTTGATTGAGCACATACTCCAAAATCAAACTCACATCACCTTGTCCTTAGAGGAAGCAATAATGGAAACCAATAGAAACCATCATATTGATCTATGCTTAGTTGATTCAAACCCTACTCGTGTCAAAACAATATAATTTGTCCTTGAGAGAACTTTGAAAATCAACCCATCTCTTTCTATACACCAACAAGAAGAGTTGTGCAACATGCTAAGGGAATGATGCAGTAGCATCCAGCCTTAGCGAGCAATGTGAAAGTTAGTTCACATGTTTTGGCTAAACAAAGTTGAAATTCATTGCCCTCATGGGTCAAAAGGCAGTTTTACTGAGAGGGTTTGATCTCTCAAGAAATGAGTTGTATTTCATTATTGTAATAAGTTAGAAATTGTCTTATTTTAGGCTAAAGGATGAGTTGTTAGAATAGGTGTGAGATAGAGCTAGGAATTAGAAGATTTTTTGTTAGATTTATTAAAAATAGGGATTGATTTGTTAGATACAATTAGAGTGGTATCCGACTTACGAAAAGGAGGAAAAATGTAATGAAACAGAGAGAGGATTGAGGAGTGGATTTAGAGAGAGAGAGAAAGATAGTGTGTGGATTGTATTTTTTGACACAAAGCTCTTTATTTGTGTAATCAGGCCCAAGGTCGAGACTCTGTAATTTTATTATGAATAAAGTGATGTTGTGCACATAATTATATATATGCAGCTCGTGGAGATCCTCAAATGATAGTTTTCTTTGTATTTGGTTGATATTGATACTTGCTCTACTTTCCACGCTTTACAATAGATAAACACTGAGTTAAAACAAGAATCGACAAGTTAAATGTATTCTTTTGGTTCCATAAGCAGAAAACCCAAAATACACTAAAAATTGTCGCAAAACACATTCGGAATTGGAATCTGGACTCCAAATATTCTAGACGGCTATTTTTAAAGTTATTGGGTCTGTATGCCAAATCGCATCACTTAAGAGGAAAGGAACCAGCTTGTTGAATCACAGATTTCTAATATCGCGATAATACTAGATCCAAAAAGTTATAGAGTAGGGTTGATAATCTATCAGTTCCATGAAGGGTGATCGCATCGGTGCATTAAAGCATAAGGAGTTTGGCCAATTGAACATTGCGATTGCGATTGTGTGATTAAATCACAACCATTGGATTGCAATTAATCTCAGCCATTAGATCGCCAAGCAGTCTCGCTACAACTAAATGTATTTCGGGTGCATTATAGGTTGTAAGTGGTTGCGAGGGTCCACCACCCGATTCCATTGAAACATTGCCACGTAGTAAAGTCGGAGGGAATAAAACTGTATATCGGGTGGTTAACCCCCGATCCATTATTCCACCTGAAATCCCTGACAACCCGTCGGATCTCACAGATCCAGATTGATGGTTATAAAGCATTGATGCATTGACTTCTGGTGTATGGTAAGCGCGTCAATACAAAAATTTAAAAATCAATTTTTTGTGGGGTTTTTCAATGTATTTCAGTTTAGAAGGAAAACATCGGGTTTAGCTTAAATGGGGATCCGCAGGGTGATTTTGGGGTTTATGTGAGTATCGCTTCTACATTGCATCATTTTTTGGTATCAAAGCAGAAGAAAGGGTTGTTTGCAATGCAAATGTCACAAAGGAGAGGCATTGGTCGAGGAAGACCTAAAGCAAATGCAACTTTACTAGAAGAGGTACTGAATCTATGTATGAGAATGGAGACAATTGAGACTGCCCAAAGAAGAGCACCTGATGAAGGAGTTGAGAGTTCTTCAGAAGAATCTCCTGTAGAGGAGGTAGTAGACGAAGAGAATGAAACTGCCAAAATCATTAAGATGTGTTGGCATTATGTTTCTCGTATGGTTATAGGTTACAGATGTTGTACTTGATGGCAACACCCCATGGCAAGGGCTCTCAATATGATGAAAATTAAGAAGTACGCAGGAGAATAGTTCAGAAGATGCATACTCGCAGGTACGTTGTGCAGGGACCGCGTCCAGACATGTAGGTTACCCATTCATGAGGTGCGTACCCACAGTGCACACACTTCAAGGCAGTAAAGCACGCACACTTGGGGTTCCTTATGTTTAACCCTTGGTATTTAGCCGACGGTATTGTGTTATCATGGTTCTAGCCCGTGGTATTGTTTTATTTTATTATTATTATTGAGCCCCATGATCCTTGATTTGAGGAAGAGCTTGCCTATATAAAGCAAAGGAGATCATTTGTCTTAGTATGCTTTTGGGTTGAATATCCTAAGATCTGAAATATTTGGGTTATTGTTTCAAAAAGCTTGATCTATATGAAAGTGAAGTGGAAGGCGAATCTGTAAAGGGTGATCTCCCGAGCGCTTGATCAGATCTGGGCATCTGTCTAACTGTAGCACAGGGGTGATCTGTGAATTTCAGCCCTAATCTGATGTATGCAGGTGTTTAATGGTGCCTCTGCATAGGTACGCAGAGCAAAAGAAGGATAAGTGTGTGGGTACGTAGGGGAGACAAAGGCGCAGTGCGTGGGTACGCTAAGGCGACAAAGAGTAGTGCGTGGGTACGCAGAGTGACGGTGGTTCAGGTGCGTATGCACAGAAACAGTACGCGGCGCGATAGTGTCTTTGGGTGCATGCGTTCAGTGAAGTATGTGGCGCGATAGTGTATTTGGGTGTGTACTGTACTCAGCTTAGTAGAAGAAGTAGTGCGTGGTCATGTAGTGCAGCAGAAGGAGCTCTGCGGGTGTACGCAGAGTAGCAGAGGGTGCAGTGCGTAGCGACGTAGGCCAGTGAAAGGAAAACTGCGTATCTTACTTAAGATCTTCTGTTGACTGAATTTTTCTGTTGATAAGGTGTTCTGGTTTTAGTTCTGTTATTTTGATCTGGTTACTGCAGCTGATTTTAATTTATATGTACTTGATGATCATTTGATGTATATGGATCCAGTTTGAAAATTTATGAAAAGTGGTCCTTGTAAAGAAGTAGGGGGTTGTAGCTCCGTTCCAGGTGAGACTGGAAAACGAGAGAGAGTTGTAGCTCTCTGTAGGTTGCAGCCTGTGTACTGGTAAAGGACTGCACCAGTACAAGACCATTGTAAAAAGAGTTTCTAATTTGAAAGGAAAGATAGAGACATATTGCAAGCAGGTGGTTTCACCGCACATTGGGTTTCCACCTTATATCTGGTGTTCTTTGAATGTGACTGTCTGTTTTTCTTGTTCATGTTCATTATTTTATGGTACTGATATGCAAAAATAATTCAAAGTATAAATAAGGAAGATTTGGTAAAAGGACTAGATAATACTGATTCACCCCCCCTCTCAGTATTATTTTCAACAATTTAATTTGAGGGAGTAGGTTTCCCTACCCTTTGGCAGTTGCCGCACCTTCTGACATATTCTTTAGCATCTTTGATGATGGATGGCCAATAATATCCTAAAGAAAGGATTTTATAGGCTGTCCTCTTATCAGCAAAGTGTCCACCACACAACTCATCATGACATGCTTTGAGAATATCAGAAATTTCATCTTCCCTGACACACCTTTTGATCATAATATCTGGCCCTGTTTTATACAATTCTTTAGTGATCCATGAATATCTTGCACTTGCTTGAATAATATTTCTTTTCTCTCTAGGAAATAAATGTGAAGGTAACTTCCCTGTAACCAAGTAATTAGAAACATCTGCAAACCAAGAGTTTGAGTAGTTACTGCGAAGAGATACTCATCAAGAAACTTATCTTCAACTAGAGAGTCTTCTTTGATATTCTGAATCCTGGACAAGAAATCAGCAACTGTGTTTTGTTTCCTAGGTCTATCTAGCATAGTAATGTTGAATTCTTGCAAAAGTAAAAGCCATCTTGTAATTGTGCCATTAGTAATAGGTTTATTCAACAAATATCTAATTACGGAGTGATTTATATGAAAAAAGGTTTCATAGCCTGTTATATAGTGTCTGAACTTGTTAATTTCATGAACAATAGCTAAGAATTCTTTTTCAGCCACAGTATAATTCAACTCAGTGGGAGTCAAATTCTTACTTGTACAGTAAATGGCATAAGGTATCAAATATTTTTGTCCCAATACAGCTCCCAGAGCTCTATCTGAAGCATGTCTAGAAATATGGAAAGGAAGTTTTCAATTTGGTCCTCTCAAAATAGGTGCTTCAGATATTTTTGCATTCAAGGTTCCAAATGCTAGTCGGAAATCAGGATTCCACTTGAATTCACAATCTTTTGTAAGCAACTTGAAGAGTGGAGATGCTATTTTAGTGAAGTTTTCTATAAATCTTCTATAGTATCTTGTAAAACCTAGAAATCTTCTAACATCCCTTTGGCAACACGGAATTGATAACTTAGAGATGATTTCAACTTTAGATTTGTCAACTTTAATCCCATCTCCTGAAATATGATGTCCTAAAACAATACCTTTTTTAAACATCATAAAACATTTTTCATGGCTTAGTTAAAGGTTCATTTCTTTACATCTTTTAAGGAATTTTTCCAAAATTTCCAAAGCTTCTTCAAATGTGTTGCCAAAGATTGTAAAATCATCCATGTATACCTCTACCCAATCATGTATTAGATCAGAAAAAATTCCCAGTACTGCCATTTGGAATGTTGCAAGTGAATTACATAACCCAAAAGTAAGTACTCTATAGGCAAAAGTTCCCCATGGACAAGTAAATTTGGCTTTATCCTGATCCTCAAGTGCTACCTGAATTTGATTATAACAACTAAAACCATCCAAGAATGAGAAATACTTCTTACCTGCTAATATATATAATACATGATCTATAAAGGGCAAATAAAAGTGATCTTTCAAGGTTTCTTTATTCAATTATTGGTAATCAATGCACACCCTCCACTTACCATTCTTTTTAGACACAATTACCAAAGGAGAAACCCATTGGCTATCTGAAATTGGGTAAATGAAGTTTACATTGAGTAATTTTTGGAGCTCTTCTTTCACAATTTCCCTAAGATTTGGATTCATTCTTCTATGAGGTTGTCTGATTGGTCTACAATTTTATTCAATATAGATATGATGAATACAAGTATTAGGATCAATACCTTTCATGTCGGTCTACTCCCATGCAAATGCAGTAGAATGTTTTTGTAATGTTTTGGTTAGCTCTTCTTATTGTAGTGTCTCCAAGTTTTTGTTTATGTTCAATGTCCTACCTAGAAAAATTTCAATTGTCGAGCTACCAAACTCTTCCATAGAATAAACGACATTTGCCTAGATGACAAGTATTCAACATTAGATTTTTCTTGGAATTGTGCATGATCATATTCTGAAGAGGTTTCAAAATTTTCCAATGTGTTCAAAATTTGACTATCTTCACTAATTTCTAACATAGCAAAGAGAGGTTGAATATTATCTTCATCATCAATCCATTCCTTGTCATCTATTTCTGTGATTTCTTTTTCTGGAGGATATGAAGTAGATTTTTTTGTTGAATTACCATCAGAAATATACATGTCACCAGATCCACAACTAATAAAAGCATCAGCTATGGCCAGCCAAGGTCTTCCTAATATGAGTGGGTGTCCTCTTAGATTATTCTTGGGAGTTAAAATCATGAAATCAACAGGATATTCCCAAGAATCTAAGGATACTGAAATGTGTTTTAGCACACCATCTAGTTTGATTACTGATCTATCTGCAAGTTGTAGCAAGGTAGGTGTGTAAAGAATATTAGGAAGTTTAAGTTGTTCCATAGTATGTCTACTCATAATGTTTATTGCTACCCCTAAGTCAATCAATGTGTTTGGAATTTCAATTCCATTTATATGTTTCTTGACAATTGGACTTCCTGGATCCACATATTTCTGAGTTGTAATCTTTCCCATCATGATGTCTGCTATCTTTCCTACCAGGTGAATTCTTTTTGTTTCTCTTGGTTTCCTTCCTGGTCTTTAAATTCTCAACTCCTTTATTGTCTTGACTAGAATAGGAATTTCTCTAATGGCTTGTAATAAAGGAATTTTGATGCAAACATTATTCAATTCATTTAGAAAATCATAATTGGGTGACAAGATCTGTTTTTCTACCCCTCTATCAATTTGTGGTCTCTCAAGAAAAGGAGTTTTGGAAGTAGATGTTGTTTGCTCAATGATAAGAGTTGTGTTTATTGATTCTTTTTGTTTTTCCTTTTTAATGTTTTGGTTTTGGAGGGAAGTCCCCTCAAGAACTTTATTGAATTTTAGAGAGTCTTCCTCAGAATTATCTTGTTCTTGAATGACTATAGAAGGTTTTTCCTCTTCTAATATCCTACCAGATCTAATTTTAACATCATTAAGATCTAGAGGAGTAAACATGTAAGTTGGGAATTGTTGTCCTTCGACCATGTAAGCATTCTGAGGGTTTTTATTATTGGGTTTTGGTAATGGTTGGGTAGGTAGCTGATTTGGTTTTTGTTTAAATGGAAGTAAGAGTTGAGTGTTTTGACTTTGTTGTGGAAAGGGTAATGAAAGTTGAGGCTTCTAATTTTGAAGTTGTGGTTGCTGATTTTCCTGCTAATTTTGTGGGGGAGGATTTCATATCCCTTGCACCCATGGTTGAGATCGATACTAAGATTGAGGTTGAGGCCAATGTTTCTCCCAAGAATTCCAATTTGGTGGGGGTTGAAGATACATTGGATTGTTAAACCCATGATTTTGTGGCCCCTGCCAAGGTCTTCTTGCAACAAAAGAAAGAGGTTCTGCAGAATTTGGGACTGTTTCCTCTTGAAATATAGCCTTAAGACATAGAATTAAGGGACAACCCTTGGTCTCATGACTTTCTAAACAAAACATACAAGTTTCTACAATTTTTGCATCTAAAGGGCATTCACTTAGAGCATGTTTCTTTCTGCATTTTGGACAAAAGATGGCTAAAGCATCAACCTCTTTTTTCTACTTGTTTTGAATTTTAAGTGTGTCTAGCTGCTCACTAAGGCTCCTTAAAATGTCAGTTTTGAACTCATCAAGAATATTGCCAATTTATGCCCTACTTACAGATCCAGTTGCAAATTAGTTTTCTCTAATAAGAGAGGGATCTCTCGACCCTTTCCCAGTTTTATATTTCCCTTTTGAGAGATGAACACATAGTTATGATATGTCACTCCATGGAAGTTGAGAGATATCTCCCTTCCCCATCATTTTAAGCATATCTATCAACTCATCTCTAATGGCCTTTGACAAAAGAGCTTTCAAGGTTTCTTCATCTAAATTATTCATTTTCGCTCTTTTCAAATTATAGTCGAATCTCTCAAGAAAATCCTCTAAGTTTTCATCGTCTTTTTGCATTATTTTGAACACCTCATCTTTATTATTGGTAGGCATACAATAATTCAATATCTATCCAAAAATGCTTTTTTGATGTCATTCCTTGTTCTAATGGATTGAGTGACTAACCCCATGAACCATTTCAAAGTTTCCCCTTTTAGTGTTGAAGGGAACAATTTGAGTTTTTGAGCATCTTTTAGATAGTCATAAGTTCTGCATAAGACTTCAAACTCAAACAAAAATGTTTCAATATCCTCACTTCCCAACCCATAAAATTTTGGGAGGACAAATGGTGAGATGTTTTACATTGTGGTATGTGTTTCCTAATCCACTATAGGGAATGTAAATGAGTTATCTACTTCCCTATTTCCTCTGCATCCTCCATGGTTTCCTCTACCTCTCCCTCTACCCCCTCCTCCAAACAGTGAGAATTCTCCATCTTGTTCCTCTTCTGCCATTATGGTTTCTTCAAAGTCAGTATAAGGTTCATCCTGCAAGGTTATTCCCTCCTCCTCTGGTTTTTCTATTATTGGACTATGGGAGAGAGTTTCTACTTCTTCTTCTTCACTAGGTATTCCTACTTCTTCAACTACAATAGGCTCCCCTGTAGAGGTGAAATAAATCTTCTCTCCTAGGTCTGTTTTAGTAGTTGAAGTAGGAGAATCTTCTGATTGAATTTCTGCCCCTTGAATTCTAGGAATCATATGGCTGGGAGTATGAGTATGGGATGGAGGTGTGTCTTTTCTAACTCCTGCTGCAGTAGGTGGAGTTATTGGAATTGAACTTCTGCCCCTAGCAATAATCTACCCCTAGAGTCTCTTTCTCTATGCATGTCATTGTCTTGTTTTGTTGTTAATTTTTTTTTTTTAAATGAATGTAAGAGATAAGGCTACCTAGTTACACTTCCCCAGCAATGGCGCTGAAATGTTTGGTCAATTTAGTTTCCTAAATTTCTCTACATAAATTATCAATCTAGTCATCGTAAACTGATAAAGTGTAGTGCACTATATGTGTTAGGTGGCACTTCTTACTTTAGTGTTTTTGAGTTTTAAGTTGTTCTGGGGTTTTTAATCCTTTAATCCCTAATGATGTACAATGTATTTAATGAAAACCTTAAATCTACTTTTGCTAAAGAAATAAAATGAGGACTAAGAGTGCTTAAATTCAGATTTGGAAGTAAAGTTTAGTCAAGAAAAGGAAAACAACGTTCCTATTTCTGCTCTTATTTTTGTTTCCAAAACATGAAGTAAAGGACTTAAGAGTGAAATTGCAACTACTGTCTAATCAACTTAATGAAATATTAAAAGTGAAATTGCAGCTATCTATGATCAAAACAAAACTAAAATGAAATACTAAAAATGACATTACAACTACTGTTTAGTTTATTGCAAAATCAAAACTTAATGGAAAACTAAAAATGAAATTGCAACTAAACTACATGAAAAACTAAGATTGAAAATGAAATTGCAACTAGTCTACCATAAAAACTAATTGAAGTGCTCTGTCACTTTGCTACACAATTTTGGGTGAACAACCTCCTTGTGATAACATTTTGAGGAATTACATACTTCATTGTTCTAAGAAAAAAATAAATACAAAAATGTAGAAAAAGACTCATTACATAAGTGAAATATTCCACCACTTAGTTTAAGATGAACCATCAACTAGAAGGGCTTTTAGAAACATTCACCTACAACATGAGTCATTAAACTTATAACAAAATGACATTGATCAGTTTAATTACAAACCTAAAGACTAATGAACAACTAATGAAATAAATTACTCTACAGTACTGAACTCAACTTCAAGCTACCAATGAAGAACTAAAAAGAAATTAAATGAAAAGACTATTCTGTACTTAAATAAGTTGTTTTACGTTAGTAGGAAAATAGTAAAAACTGCATTATGAACAGGTTTAGCAAATGGTTATAAACATCATGGAAAAATACAGTGAATTAACAAATTAATTATAAAACACAAAACAAAATAAAATGTAACCTTAACCAGTGCAGGGACCCTTTGCAACTACTCAGGTTATATGCACTTAATCAACACTCCAACAAACGCTTTCAGGTATCCATGAAACACACAGTCTTTAAATTGAAAACAAAGAATGACTTCTCAAGACTATAGAGCGGTAATCTGAACTTAACACATGAGGAAATTTGAACTGGTTTTGTGTTCTTCATAGTGGTATTTATAGAGAAATTATATAACTATTTTATGGAGAAAAATGAGCTACAACAAAACACGTAAGTAGACAGGCCCACGAAATTCTCTTCCTTAGTTGCTGGAGACATAAATCTAAGGTAATGGCTATTGAATTCAGTTTGCACAAGTGGCTGATGAATTCTGTTACCTCAGGAAAATGCTTCAGATCCCATCACTGAGAAACATGTACAAAACAGAGTCCTGTTTGCCTTAGGTTTCTATGTTTGACTTCCCTTTGACCGGAGTCTTCCTTGTCAACCTGGGCCAGGTGAATAGGACACGATCCATGCCCTGATGTTTTCCAAGTTTCCCATGTAGTTATATTCTATTCTTGACACTTGGAACCTGCAAAAGCATGGAGGTAGCTGCAGAACAGCCCATTAGTTGCAGAATGCAGCTGCGTTCCGTAGCTAAAAGACAAAAACTTATTCAAACAGAAAACATAAAAGTATAACATGTGAATCACTAAAATGTTCTCCTTTAGGAAATGTATAATGGTTATTGATGATGAGGATGCATTTTTCAAAGAAGAATGGATGAGCAAAGTTTCTAAGGAAAGGGAGCTCAATAATAACAATAATATTGTAGGGGCACAAGAATAACAATAGTGGGCTTCTATGGGGCATAATAATAATATAATGGGGACTATATGGGAAAAATAATATAATAAATGGGTTGCACTAATAACAATAAGGGGTTACACTAGTATTACAAGGACTAAGCAAGTACCATCTGGGAAATAAATAGAAAATATGGATCAAAAGTAACCTCATTCAAGGATATCTCAACACAATGAATCTCTTATTTCAAGGATATCTTCAAAGTGTTGGGAAGAGAAAACATTCACATGATACTACAAATAATAGCCGACTTTCCGAGATTCATTAAGGAGGATGATAATAGAGATATTATGTAGAAGGTTTCAAAATAGGAATTGGAAGTTATACTTCATATATTCAAAAAATGAAGAAGTATTATCCTTGATGGCCTCTCTATTTAATTTTACCTAGAATGCTTCAATTTCATAAGGAATGATCTATTGTTGGTTGTAGATACTCTAGATGGAATAGGATGATTCTAGCTTGTTTCAACTCCACCTTTCTCTTCCTTATACAAAAACATGATAATCCAATTTATTTTAATCAATTCCATCCCACCTGTCTTTGCAATATTATTTACAAGGTCATATCTAAGATTATTTTTCTCTACCTTAAACCTTTGCTTTTAGAAGATATTTTAATAGAACATTGTGTCTTCTGGAAGGAATGAAAAATTCATGAAGCTATTTGGATAGCTTAGGAAATATTTTACTCCATTCATACTAAAAAAATGGTTGTTATATGTAAAGTGGAACGTTCTAAGGATTTTGACAGGTTGGATTGGCTATTCATAAGATTAATTCTCCTACATTTGGGATTCTCTCCCTCCTTAGTTTATTATATATACAATTGTATTAGTTTAACATCCATGTCCCTTTTAATAAATGGACTGAATTCCCCATTTTTCAATCCCCAAAGATAACTTAAACAAGGTTTCCCCCTATCCCCTCTCCTTTTTTGGCTTGTGGCCAAAGTCCTCAATCATTCCATCATTGATGTAAAAATCATACCGTATTAAAGTTACTGAGATCTCTTTGGATTGATCTATCATGCATCTTACTTTGGTGTATGATATATTTTTTTTTATAGAAATGGATGTTGCTAGTCTCCAAGCTATGAATAGTATTTTGGATTTATTCTGTCTGACAACTAGTATGATAATTAACTGTCTAAATTCCTCCTTAATTAGGAATTTCCTTAGCCAGGATGACATCATTTTTGCCTCTATTGTCTTCTCTATCTCCACCTCTCATTTAGTAAATCCTATCATGTATCTTGGGTTCTATATAAAACCAAATCGTTATAAAAAATAGGAACTTGCTACTAAGGGGTCTGGAATTTAATTCAAGGTATGGGATGTGGGTGCAAGCCATATTAAAAGAAAAATTCCCTTCTTTAATTATATATTGAATTCATACTCCTAAGACATTTATAACATATGGATCATTAGTTTGGAAAGCTCTTAAAAAAATTTCTTCAATCATCCTACAAGGAATATGGCGTCTCTCACATCCTATCCGACTAACTCATCCAAGCTTTGCAAAATCTTTGAATCTTCTTCTTGAGTGTGGAATCTTCTCATATGGGTCATTTGGGCCACTAAACTTATAAACAATCTATTGATTTTTTGTTGGATGGGGATATAACTGTAGAATGGAGTAGTTACATTGAAACTCTTTCCCATAATCTAGTATCTCTCTCAAATTATGAACACTTTGGTTTGGTCTAATTACCCCTTCAGTATCTACAATCCAAAATTTGGTTATTTTTCCCTATCCCATCAACCTCTGTCCTACCTCCTACCTACTGCGGAAAAAATATCAGGAAACAAAATTGTCCGCCCGAAAGAAAATTATTCATGTTGTTTCTCCTTAAAAACAAAGAACCAATGTGGGATACCTTACATAAAAGTTCATTCTCTAGACCTACTAGATTCCCACTCTATACAGAAAACTTTGAGGACATACAACATCTTTTCATAAATTTTCCTTTTACTATCATGGTTCAGATTGAAGTTCATAAATATATTGGTAACTCACATCAATGGAATGGTGTGTTTTTGGATATGTTTCTAAAAAAATGGTTGGAGAGGAAACCTCCTAAAATCATTCAATCTCTCCCTCTCATTTTCTATTGGGGAATATGGCTAGAAAAAAATAGCTCCATTTAAAGAAAGAAGTGATAATTCTTTCTCAGAGTGGTTATCAATAATTTCTCTTTATTAGCATCTATTCTAAAACCTCTTTCCTCTACTCAAATTTGGAATAGAAACGAAATGGAAATCCTTAAAGACAAACTCTAGGAATAGTTGGATGGGGCATCAAAACAAATGCTTGTTATAGGAGGCTCGGGATGAAGCATCTACCTGACTCTCATTTTTTCACCTTCTCCTGTAACAATGGGCATGCTTCAAACAACTATGAAATTTTTTTCGCTCTAAAATTTCTCATGTAGATTTCTTATTATCTTCACTTCAAGGAGCTTCATATTTATGAAGACTCCTTGGTTGTCATCAAATCCGTGAGAGGATCCTACAAGATAAACAATTACACCCTCATTCCACTATATCAAAATGTCATTAATAAAACAAAATCCTTTTATTACATATCTTTCTCACATATTTATAGCGAACATAACCAATCAACCAATAATCTTTTGAAGAAAATATTAACGTAGGATAAAGGAAAGTGTGAAATGCAAAAATACCATTAAGGATTCATCAGGATCCACCAAATATTCCCATGGGCATAATTAGCACATCAATGTTCATCCAAAACTATCAATACTATAAACTTATCTTATCTTGTGAAGCATATGTCAATTGTTACATCAACAATTCTTCTCTATAGATTAATATTTTTTTTATGGTCATTTAAGGGAAAATAGAGAATCAACATCAATATTTTCTTATTATTTGATACAATTTGATTTATAGATTCCATGATATTTAACACGCTTTCTCATCAATAATACCTTCTCTCTCACAAGAAGTTTGGTCCTAAATGATTGGTTTATCAATAAATTTAGTGATTTAGTATTAACAACAAACTTGTTCTTATCCATTAGGAGGTATACACAATAGATAATATCAAGTCATGTGAACAATTACATATCTTGTAACTACTCACATAGGAACAATGGATGGATCTGGAATTCAATATCGACCTTTTTTCGTATAGATTACTATAATTTTGATGGTATTTTCTTAGAAAATAGATTCTCAATATTACCCATTTTTATTACATGCCACAATGT
Organism: Pinus taeda; assembly: GCA_000404065.3. Lineage (NCBI taxonomy): Eukaryota > Viridiplantae > Streptophyta > Pinopsida > Pinales > Pinaceae > Pinus > Pinus taeda. The sequence continues at coordinate 139,257 of APFE031460768.1, forward strand.
AAATGGAACAAATTCTGTTCTATTTCATTTAGCATGCTACTCTATGATATTTCCTCTATTGCAGGCAATTTCATCTTTGACAATTTGGTTATCAATGTTGCATGAAGGTGGCCATTGATAGCATGATGACTACCCGGATAAACAAACAATGGGATAAAAAACTATTGAAACACTAATATGAGCAAGAAGCTACAACAATCTTAACCAAAATGGAAACAATGAAATATTGAGTCGAGGTCAAAAGATCGTTCTTCTTTAAAATATCCTTTGTTGAAAACCACCCCCATCAAAATAGCGATGATATAGAAACACTATGAAATTGTAACTCCGAATGGTTGTAGTAATAATATAAAATTGGCTTGTGGCTTAAAATTGTGTAATGTTAAAGAAACTACAAATTTCTCCATGTCATAAATTGACCAACTTGTGAATGATTTGATCACACAACATGAACTTGAGACCCTCATCTCTCAGATGTTAGGTGTAGATTTTGTTGAAGAAGAAGATACAAATTCTGCTTGTTCCATGTCAATTTTACCGAATGGGGAACCTTCACATTTTGATCCTTTTTTAGGAGGTACAACTACTTTACGAGAAGGTTTATTGGATATGAACAAGCTCTCGTATCCCAAATGGAATATCTTCCTCTCTGTGGTAACTTGTTCAAAAAATTTATAATTATAAGAGTTCTTTAGATGAGCAGGTGCATAGATGAATCAATTTGAAGATATGTATTGTAATCAAAGAAAAAATGTTCAATGCTTTGACAACTTTATAGTCACTGACAATCAAGGAATGGGCAACTCTATAACAACATGCAATAGGGGAGGATCAACTATTTATAGAAATCATGGGCACTGTTGTTGAACTTCCCATTGTTGGAGTTGGGAAATAGTGGGGGTGGAGGGGCAATGTTAAGACTCACTTAGAAGACCAGAGACATGTCCCATAAGAATCATAATTTCTAGTATTTATGAGGAATCATAAATTACTAGAAATTCAAACATGTTGGTTTAATTTGCATCCATTGTACACTAGAGAGATGGCTACTGGTTAGGATTTCCATCTCAACTAACAAGAAATTGGCATGAGTGTGAATGTAATAGAGCTTAAACATTAACTATATTAATAACTAGCACAACCATAATTTCCAATGTGGTTGGTATACAATTATAGGTGTATATGAACTAGATTTAAATCCATATTTACCAATGTGGTTCACATACATTGATAGCCATATATCCACCACCCACCACATTAATAACTTTTATGTTTATTTTATTAAAGCATACCTATTTCGAAGTATTAATAACTATATAAATAATCATAG
>APFE031460770.1:0-12358 GCA_000404065.3 Pinus taeda
CTTTTAAAAAATCACAATCAAAACATGATCAAAATTTAAACATACACATCATTGTAGGACATCTTCAAATTTCAAAATTTTAAATATCATCAAAGTCATAATATCATCAAAGTCATCAACACATGGAATTCCATCATTTGGCTCATCTAGTGAGTCATCATCAATGCTAATATAATAAGGAAGTCATAAAGACCATTGCCAAATAGTTAAAATCCATAAAATTGTTCTAGGAAATTGAAAAATCATAGATAATCTATAGTTATGGCCTACTAGACTCTAGTATGATAAAAAAGCTCTCAATCATCATGTGCATATGGCATAATAAAGGCACTAGAATGGTGATCATCAAAGTCATCAATAGATGGAATTCCAACATTTGGATCATCTAGTGAGTCACCATCATTGCTAATATCATCTTCTTCTGGCTCTAAATCAGCATCAAACCATGGCTCCGAGGAACTAGATGCATCTTTGGCCACAATACTCAAGGCCAACTTCAAATTACTGCGAACATAAACAAGGTCTTCCAACCTTGTAGACAATAATTTGTTTCTTTTCTTCGACTGGATATGGTTAAAGCTACTTCGGTTCATTTCACAAGCAGAGGCACTTGATCCCTGGCTCAAAATACGAACTGAAAAACGTTGCAATTTAGGAGTCTCTGATCCATGCCACCATCTCCCTAGAGGAATATTGGGCCTATCTTGTACTGCACTAGACCTTCCAAATATTCCTCTTCCATCCTGTATGCTCGAATCTGCTCTCTAATTCTCCTGCATTCTTCTAGATCAGGGACCAACTATTCAACTGCATCATAAAGGCCATTCATGACTTCTGCATCATTTGTTCTTTCTATCCCAAAGAGTCAAGGATCCAAATAACAAGCTGTTGCATGTAAAGGACTATGCAACATCTTCCATCTTTCATCAATCATCTCCCATATTGCAATGTACTCATTTTCCTCATTATTAAAAGATTTTGCAATGGCTTCTTTAGCATAATCCATGCCATCATAAACAAAACCCATGGAAGTGGTATCACTATCAACCATGCGAAGCATATCAAAAATTGGTTCACATACTTTAAAGACCTCCTGAGCATTGTCCCAAAAAGCATTCCCTAAAATCACCTGTTCCAACTCATTACGTAGTCTTGCAGCAACAAGCTGAGGGTCTCTCTTAGTACTGGGTGGAGTCAGCAAGTCTCACTGAAATGAATTTATTTTAGTTTTTACCTAACATTTCCTGGAAGAATATGAAATTTGTAAAAGCCTATGTATCTCACTTATCAATCCTAAATTATAAATTCCTCTCATGCTTCAATTGGAATGCTTCTGAAAGTATCGTTCCCCTGGAAGAGATTATTGGAATAAATGTTTAATCCCATGAAAATTAGCATTATCTTAATGATCAAGGAGTATTATTCTGTCCAACTTGAAGTAAATTATTAGAATAAATGTTTAATCCCATGAAAATTAGTATATTATCTTGATGAGCAACGAGTATTAATCTATCCACTTGAAGTAAATTATTCTACTAACATGTTATCGCATTTCACGAGGAGATTAACTTCCCAAAATTGGATACTTGAGTTATTCTTATGAGCTATTAATATACATTTGTTTGTATGAATACATTCTCATCGTGCAATAATTTTTAAAAGTCTATTAATTTTTAAAAACATTATACACCTTTAAAACTATAAATGGCTAATTAAAAAAAATTAAACTATAGATGGCTAATTAAAAAAAATTAAAATACTTTAAGCAATCTAAATTAAATTTGAATACATATGTAATATTTATAAAATAACTAAATTTATTTTCAAATGTCTGAAGTGTCAATTTCTTTTTTTGAATAAATTTGGGTTTTTTTACATTTTTAATAAATTTCAAATTGAGATAAATTTTATTTCGCTTAAAAGCTTTATTGTACAATAAAATGCTTCCAAACATTTTAAGCACAAGTGGTATGTTTTTGGTTCTTTCCTTTTGTGAAAGTTACATTCACTTTATGACATTCTAGTTTGATGAGTTACTAAAAATTTCATCCATAAATGTGAGTAAGCATCTCTTGAATTTAAGACACATTGAAAGTTACACCTGCGATATTTGGTTGTGGGTTTTCGGGGACATGATAAGTGAGTCGATTAGTCTCACTACTTGATTTACCCATGACAAGTGACTCAATTGATTTGGCTGTCTAATTTAGCCCATGATATATCTAGACATGCACTCACAAATTGTATAGTTACCTTTCATGCAATAATTGGCTAAGGAGAACTTTCAATGAGCAATGTTTGTGTGATGTAAATGCCTTCATTGAGGATAACCAACAAATATATTCCAAACTCTCTCATTGTTCATACTATTTGGAAAATAATGCACTACGCATTAGTGTGCCTCACAACTCCATCGCCCATTTAACTTCAAAAGCTCGTAATGGACCTCCTTTTAGGCCTCTATTTGTTTTTACCCCAATGCACCTTTCCACAAATTCTTGCAATTCTCAATCAACCAAGAATACAATTTAACTTACATGCCCCTACATATTAATAAATTGGTTCTTATATTCTCTCTCTCTCTCCATGGACTAAGCTTATAAACCTAGAAAAAGTTGGCGAGGCAAGAGCCCCTGGCCCTACACACTAATAGATTGTTTCCTATACTTTATCCACTGGCCAGGCTTACAAGGCAAGAAAAAATTTCCAAGACATGACCACATACACATTTTGATCACTTGGCCAAGCACATTACAAACAATATCCTACATTAGCACTTGTTATGGCCCCAAAGCATTAACAACCAAATTGACCTATCGTCCTCTTGCCATTTGTTTTTCTTACATCATTGTAATGAATACATATATCAAAGATTGTGCCAAAATCCACCCCTTTTTTTAATTTTTTTTTTGCTAGTGTAACTTACATTGTCAATCAATATTGTTAGTGATACATTGTTATCATAACCTTATTTACTTGGCCAAGCACATTACAAACAATATCCTACATTAGCACTTGTTATGGCCCCAAAGCATTAACAACCAAATTGACCTATCATCCTCTTGCCATTTATTTTTCTTACATCATTGTAATGGAATACATATATCAAAGATTATGCCAAAATCCACCTCTTTTTTTAATTTTGTTTTTGTTAGTGTAACTTACATTGTCAATCGATATTGTTAGTAATACACTGTCATCATAACCTACAATGAATACATATATCAAAGATTGTGCCAAAATCCACCTCTTTTTTTAATTTTGTTTTTGTTAGTGTAACTTACATTGTCAATCGATATCGTTAGTAATACATTGTCATCATAACCTTGTTTAAATAAAGTGAAAAAAAAACCCCTTGTTTAAATATATAGAATTGATGAATATTGAAAACCACATATTAACTAGCTTTATATTGCACCAATGCCATTATTGACCCATTGGCATGACATGTTGATTTACATTAGCCTTACCCATTAGTGGGGTCCCATTGACTCAATCCAAATATCCTTATAGTAAGAAGCGCCAAGTCTACCAATTCTAAACAAAAAAATATAACTTTCAACTTTTGGGAAAGCTGAAATTTAAGATGATTACTCGACACTTTCCCTATCCCAAGAGTACTTCCGACATGCCCTCCTAACTGCTTTAAAATTATTATCCAATTATAAAGATGATACTAATGAGATTACTTACCTTCCATGCATCAAATCACGAAATGAAAAATATAATAAATGATATATTTATATAATAACAAATTTTATAACATTAAAAGGAAAACTAATAACAATATGCAACTCGTTCCCAGATGTGGGTGGCTTCCAATGGGTGGCTTCCAATCCTAAGGCAACCATGTTAATTTTAATTATGTTCTATGCTTAGAGCAATTTATTTCAATTTTCATAGTTAGCTCAATATCTTTTCCAGAGTAGCAATCACATCATCAACATTAAAATAAACATAAATCACAGAAAACAAGCCAAGAAAAGACACAAGATGTGGCACTAACCAGGGACAAACCCCAATGTGGGGAAACCCTTGATCAATTCTTCTTATATGTTCTTCAATAGTTCAGCACAGAGAGAATGAGAGAGATAGTACATTTACAACCAAAGTCAACAATTAGACTTCCTAGGTAAAAATAGATCATCTCTACATGAGATCAGTTGAAGACAAGTTGCTTCCACTAATTCTCCAAGCTGATTCCTTCACCTATCATTGTGTTGCATCTCGTGATCGTGTTGCACCTCACTGTGCTACACCATGCTGCACCCATCATCACATTGTTGGACCTCATGACCATGTTGTACACATCATCACATTGTTGGACCTCATGACCATGTTGTACACATCATACCGTTGCACCTTATGCTGTCATTATTGTCCCATGTACCATATTGTTGTCCCACTGTTAGTGACATTGCCATTCCATGTTTACCATAATGCTGTCTCGTTTGCTTGCTCCATCAAGCTTCATTGTTGTCCCATTGCTGCTTTGCTGCACCATGTACTAGCTGTCCCATCTAGACATGTTGTACCTTGCTGCTCCAAGTACTAGATGTCCCATCTAGACATGTTGTACCTTGCTGCTCCATGCACTCGCTGTCCCAACTAGACATGTACCTTGCTACCCCATGTATTGTTTCATGTACTTGTCCATGTATTGCATCATGTACAACACTATTGTTGTCCCACTGTAACACCTACAGCACACATAGATTTCCATGTTGTCACCTACAGCACACATAGGTCCTTCTTACGTGGCTAGGTCTCCTTTTCTCATTGTGTATAGGTCTCCTCAATTGCTATGAATATGGCATCTTTTTATTGCGGACTTAGGCCTCCTCTAACTACGGATTTAGGCCTCCTCTAATTGCGGATTTAGGCCTCCTTTATAGGCCTTCTTTAACTGCCACCAAACCTCTACCTTAACCGCTGCTAGAGCTCTCCTCCATCTACAGCTGAGTCTCCTTTCCACCTGCAGCTAGGGCTAGTTTGTGGCTCCATTTAGATCTGCGGCTAGGGCTAGGGCTCTTCTTTAGGACAGCAGCTTAGGTCTCTTCTAGACCAACGTTGAGAGCAGTTTAGAACTTCTCCTTGTTGTGCTATAGTAGCCTCCTCCATCACTGCGTTAAGGCTGACTAGGGCTTCTTCATTTGGGCAACGTAGACCCTAGGGCACTCCCTCTAGATAGCATAGAACCTTTCTCTATTAGGGCAACGTTATCCCTTAGGATCTCTCCTCCTACTAAATCCCAAAGCCAAGTAGAGAGGAAGAAATCCCAAGTGAGTGTGTCCAAATAACTTTCAAAGCACCTCTATTTATACTAAAATGTTGAGCACATGTGGTGTTTATTTGGTTGTTGGCCAACCTTGACAAATTGTCCCATAACACAAATAAATTCATATCTCCATGAATACTTATCGAAATTGGATGATCTTTAAATCAATCCTACACCTCTCGATGAGAGGGATCCAAGAAAAATATCAGTTGCCATTAACAAGATGACTCGTGTGGAGTTTGGCCCTAGTTGCCAATTTTAACAAACCATTACTATCATGCTTAAGGAATTAAAAGCCATGAATTCGTGGCACATCAAAACCACCACCCCTAAGACATTTGCTCTAGCTATAAGATCCATGTACATATTTGTCACGCTCCTACATTCACTCCTACATCACTCCACGTAAAAGCGTTTGGCTAGCAGCATTAAACCTCCTCCCTGGTGCTCACCTCGACAACAACCATTAGCATTAAATCCCCTCCCTGACGCTCACCTCAACACTCCCTCGCCATAGTCACACTTACGAGTATCACCCTCATGATCACTTTGCCATGTGCATCCTTCTCCTGCCTCAGTTTGTCACCCAAATCACTTTGAACCCTTTCCACTCCCTCCTTTAATATCGCCATCGTGCCCTCTCAACACCAACTATCCAAATCCTCCCCAACCTTAGCATCATGGTTCAAGAGAAAGGCAAAGCTAGCTGAGCAAGTCGAGGTCATGGCCGACCTCCAAACCCGCCCTAGCATGGTAGCAACAAAGACTGCTTTGACCCAAGCATTCCTCGGAGGTATCATTGTATGGTAGCATATATAGATCTCAAGGAAACAACTATCTTCAGAGTCAATCTTTGGTCCCTCTGGAACGCACTCGCCTACAACCTTTGAGATGTTGAAGACACCACCATCCTCCTCAACAATCAAATGGGTGATCTTGATTTCCACTTCCGCCAAGCTCGTAAAGCTCAAGAAGTCATGGTAAAGACCATGGGCTATAAGCTCACTCCCACCTCCTCCAAGTCACCATTGATCGCTACTCCAGATTGCACCACCTCTCCATTAGGGATGCGCTCCCAGCGACTTCACGCACATGATGAAGTTGGTCTCCCATGGCAGCACAATTCCAACACCTCCCAAGTGAAGCAATGTGTCATCTTCTGCACCTTCTCATCCTTGGGAAGACCCAATCTACTTCGGCCATGTTCCCATTGTTCATGAAAATCCTCCCAACATGTCGACTAGCAAGTATATGCTCGTGCTCACAACAATTATTTTGTTCTCTCTCAAGTTCCCAAAGTCTCCTCCATGCATTTTGTCAATGCCAAATGTAACAAGGTTTGTAATAACAGTTTGGACATTATGATATTGGTATGTAAAACTGGTCAAGCCATCTCCTAACTGTAATCTATATACATATGTTCTAATTAATGAAAGGCTCACTTACAAAAAAAGCAATATGTAACTCTACTCCATAATTGAAAGTTGGAATCAACCACTCTAGATATATTAAAAAAAAAACAATATGTAACTCTACTCCATAATTGAAAGTTGGAATCAACCACTCTAGATATATTTTAAGTATAAATCTTGATTCTTCGAAAATTGTCTTCAATTGTAGTCAATTTCTTGGATAATTTTAACTAATCCTATGGGGTACTAATAGTAGATCTCTCCCAAGTTTTTATGTCCTAGTTAGTAGACTATAATAATATTTCTTTATTTTGCTAAGTTTCTCCTACATAGATGGACTAAAGCTTTGAAGGGCTTACAATTTTTCCATAACTATCTTAACAAAGATCAGTTCACATCAAGCCTCTTCGGTGAGTTCATTTGGCGAGTTCATTTGGCAAGAACATGAAAATATAAAATAAACCTTAATATAAAATTTCATTTTCAAATTCCCAGTTGCTTACCCATGGCTGTGTGTGCTAACCCATGGCTGCGTGCTGGGAGAAGCTGAGTCATAAAAAAAATGTAGATTACATCTTGATTATCAGTATATTAGCTTCAATGCATTGGTTCACAAAGTGCAAAATGTAATAAAACTATCTTATGATAACAAAATATGAAGCATAAAAAATAAATATAAGAACATTATTTAACTGCTACAACACGAGTATCTCAATGAGATAAATATTTGACTGCTACAACGAGTATCTCGATGGAGTCATTAAGAAATGATGCGGATTACACCTCAATGAACAGGGCAAGCTTTTAATGCTCTTCATTTATCAACCATAAAAAAGCATTAATCTAAGCAACTATTTCAGCTGAAGAATCATGATCTGGCCTGACATATGCCTGCCCAGGACATCGGTTGGACAATCGACCGCGGCAACCAAGCAACTGTAGAAGGAAAATAATTAGAATGATACAAAATAATCAATAAACATTCAAAATATAAATATATACGAAGTAACGTGTATTCACTTCCACTCACGTTGGCATGCACACCATCGGGAATAATTATGTTTTCAGGCTTCCACTTCAAGTAGTCAGCTCTGATATACTTGGTGAACCCCCTAAAAGATGCATATAACAATGAATTATTTTCTGCTGACAATAATTTTCTGTTTGACAGGGAATTTGATCTTTGGCATGACATGGAGCTTCTTGGACATGATTTGAGTGGTTGTCCCTCCATCGTAAAGGAGCACTTGGCCTATGGCCCCGTGTGCACAAGTTCCCTGCAGTTTTCCGAATGCTCCTCTCATACCAGTTTGAAGCCTGTCTCACAACTAGGGATCATTATTATTGTTCAACATACTAAAAAACATATCAATCCTTCTTAACAAGAGTGATCAAAGATAATTCGCCTATTTTGATGATATTAAGAAGTCTAAGATTTTAAAAGTGCTTTTAATGTAATACTTTTCAAATTTTGTCTTCAGTGTAATATTCTATGCTGCCACTTCTGCTTATCACAATACTTAAAAGATGAACAAGAAAATATATTTATCTTCAAAACTAAACTAACTACTTGTTCTATCTACAGGAATTTCAATTTTGTTGAGATGAAATTCTTACTTCGAAGTTGGATGACAATCATATTTATCTTCAAAACTAACTCTATCTACTTGCTCTATCTACAGGAATTTCAATTTTGTTGAGATGAAATTCTTACTTTGAAGTTGGATGACAAAATATATTTATCTTCAAAACTAACTCTATCTACTTGTTCTATCTACAGGAATTTCAATTTTGTTGAGATGAAATTCTTACTTCAAAGTTGGATGACAAAATCATATTTATCTTCAAAACTAACTCATATCTACTTGTTCTATCTACAGGTATTTCAATTTTTTTTAGATGAAATTCTTCCTTTGAAGTTGGATGACAAAATCATCATTGAACCGTAGAATTACATTATCAAACCTCATATTTCATATCTGATCATGTATATGTATGATCATGGAGATGTCCATGTATGAAATTAAATAACGAAATTACATATTCAATGAACTATGCAACTTGAAAATTTCAAATAATAAACTGTTTAAGAGGAATAACATATGAAATCAAAAAATGATGTCAGTTTACGAAAGACTAATAGTACAACTTTGGTGAGCTTAGAAACTTATTGAAAATGGCCTCCTATTAGAGGAATATAGAAAGATGTCGCCTGACAGCAAAGAACTATAGAGATACTGCCCATTTTTGAAGATAAAAAAATAACTAGGATATATATTGAGTGTAGTCTGCAAAGAAGCCCCATGTGTCCAGGTTGTAACAGTCTAAGAAAATATTTTTGTTGATATCAACTTAAAAAATTCAAGTTATACAGAGGTACTACAATAATAAATAATCAGGATATACATTCAGTGCAGTCTGCAAAGAAGATCAATGTTTCTCAGTTATAACAGTCGAAGCAAAAAAAAAATTGTTGATGTGGATTTTTAAAATTCAAATTATACAGAGGTACACTAATACCAACCCAAAATGCAACAAAAGACCATTGTGATATGATGCAAAAAATTAATTGCAAATTGAGCACCTTTGGCATTTCCTTAACGGAGATTTTCAAGCAACTCAAGCTAAAGATTACAAAGAATTTGATCAATCTGTTGTGAATGCCGCAAGTACTATATGCTACAAACAGATCATACAAATCTCCAATACCCAACCATAAAATACCATGAGAAATGGGTGGAAAAATACCTGAATGACACTTAAGCTTCTGTGCATTTGAATTATGCACTAGATATTGAAATTTCAAAGCAAAATTATATTTTATATTAGATGGACTTTTCAGATGGCAGTTGATCTAATAACAAGCTATTCAGTGCGAAAGATTCTCTACATCAATTGATAAGAAAAACAATCTCAAGAGGAAAACTGAGGTGAACTCCCAAGAAGTACTAAAACTGAAAATTAACTATGATATTTACAGGTATGAACAAAAGCCTTCACACTGGAGGTAAAATCACAGTAGGGAATTCTTGAGATTTATTAATATCCAACAAATAACCACAAAAGTGCAAAACCAACTCCAAAGATATGTAAGTGTTGATAAGCATCTAACTAAGACAATCACTAGGTCTAACCAACTCCAAAAGATATATAACAAACAATATCATAGGGGATTGATAGAAGTAAGAGTCCAAGACTCAAACTGAACATCTTGATGCAAGACTAAAGTGCAAGACTCAAACATGATATAGATACCAAGCACCAGACATTAACAAAGAAAATTCTCACACATTTCGAAATACATATTAACATGTCACTTATTCGTTGTAAAACACAATCATATAAATGAAACTCAGACAACAATCATTACACGAAATTTTGCATTGAAATTCATGATCACAATGTAATAGAAAACAACATCAATAAATGTATAGAGTAAAAGAATACAACTTGATCATACAAAAATTCAATCACTGAATAGGGATACAAAAATTTTGCAATTACCACGCACGAATCAATGTACATACAATAAAGACATACTACTTGATCATACACAAATTGAGCTACTAAACAACATTCAAAAATTGTGCAATTATCACAAGAATCCATGGTTGGAAAAATATTATATTGACTAAATCACATTCATTTACATAGCTTCAAGTTTATTTAAAATTCGAGAATTTTAATTAACATGTTATAATTTTTTATGTTAATGCATTATTGATACTTTTTAATTTACAATCTATTAAACTAAAACTATCTAGTTCTCAAATAAAGAAATAAAAGTAAATGAAAAGATAAGGTGGAGAGAGGGAAACAAACCCTTGAGGATAGCCATGGTCCATCCTCAAGAGCAATGAGAAAGGGCTTTTCAGCCCCTTCCAACAAAATAATACTTTTTATTATTATAATGTCTTTAGAGTAATTACATAATAAACATGAAAAATAAATGAAAGCTAGTTTATTTTGGCTCAAGATAACATAATGAACTCATATCTAGATATTTCATCTATCTTAGCATGATTATACATTCTTCATATCTTTCTTATCATCTGCGAAAACAACAACAACTATTATTAAAATTTAGTGTTGATCTATGCCTTATCTATAAATCAAAAGAATCCAAAATATAAACCTGAATATAGTCGAAAGTGATTGGAGAGAAGAATCCACCAAGAAATTCAATCTGAGTAGATATGACAATGAAATTTGTGAATATAATAAATCCACATACACAAAAATCGAAGGTAAATACTACCACGGTTTGCTATTTAGAGTGAATTGAGCATTATTGGCATGTTCAGACGAGGAAGAAGCAGTGAAACATTTCAAAATGGCCCAAGGAAATTTGTGAATATGATAAAGCCACAAACTCACAAGTTTAAAAAGGTAGATACTACCATGTTTTACTATTTGGAGTGAATTGAGTAATATTGAGAGGGTCACAAGAAGAAGCAGTGAAACATTTGAAAATGGTCGACTCTCTTGCAAATTGAATTGAGGTGGGGCAGCAACAACAATCACACGGAAAGCCTTGGTTGGTTGAAAGTTTCTAGACAAGCACACAGTCCTCTTGATTCGATGTGCCTTGCTAAATCATGTGAACATCTATTTTTACCCTTTCAAAACCTAAAGGAGGCGAACAATATGTGATCAATAATAATTGTTAAATGCTCTTTTATGTACATATTTTGATGACCTTAACAAATCTATTGTTAAAAAACCTTAATGCCAGCCAACATAATAATATATTTTCCACTGGATGTCCAAATTGTAACCATATGAATAAAGCCATCCAACATTCTTTCCTTTTTGAATAACAAGACATCCCAATCAAATCCATACATATGGTCCACATGCGACTGTTCAGAAAATTTGACACATTAAATTACAAGTCCAACATAACTCAGAAATTGAATATATATATATAAACCAAATATATTGAATCCAAATATAATCCCAGAAATTCAATCTGAGTAACAAAATAACCTGTATAGATTTTTGAATCCAAATATAATCCCAGATTGAAAAATCCAAATATAATCCCAGAAATTCAATCTGAGTAACGAAATAACCTGTATAGATTTTGATAGTAGGTAGGTTTTAGCTACGAATGATAAAATAAATCACTGAAGAGCGTTGTCGGGACCCTACCCTTGGATGTAACAGATTTTTAACCTAGAAAATATAACAGATTATGTGCGAAACCTGAGATAGCTAATGCATAAGCAAACCATTGATATTATTTAAGGGACAGGTAGAAATCTAGGAGAGAAGCCTATCCACTTTTACAAGAAATTCAATGCATGTACAGTACAATTTGAACAATCTCTTCATCTAACATGTATGTATTTCTGATAAAATCCCCTATTAATCTCCATAGTGCTAAATTAACAGAGTCAGTCAAGAAAATGCCATGCTTACCTCCGAGGGATGAATCTGACATTTGCAATGGTTACGACGTTGCTCAATCCCTTTTTCCATGCCCTTAGATGTGTTTCTCTGGCTTTCTGTGCAACGAGGGATCTATATACGCTGCCGCCTCAGCATGATGCAGAGGGTCTAATTTAAAAAACCAAAAAACTGCCTCAGCATGGATTCAGAGGATTAATTTAAAAAACCAAGAAACATGAATTCAGAGGATTTAATTTAAAATACCCAAGAAACA
>APFE031460774.1:0-13852 GCA_000404065.3 Pinus taeda
TTGCCTGCATGGGATTGCTTCAATCCACTTTGTAAAGTAATCTGTTGCTGTAAGAATCCACCTGTGCTGGCCTGAAGAGGAGGGGTTGATTTCTCCAATGAAATCCAAGCCCCATTACTGAAATGGTCTCTCTGTTGCAATAGGCCTGAGGGGTAAAGGTAACAACTGTCTCTTTCCTTCAAATACTTGACATTTGTGACATGCAGTGGTGAATCTCTTGACATCAGAAAAGATAGTGGGCCAATAATATCCAGCTCTCAGTATTTTGTTCACAGTGGATTTCCAATAAAGATGCCCACCACACTCTCCTGCATGAAATTCTTCTCTGATCTTGTTAGCTTCTCCCTCAATTAGGCAGTTTAGCAAGATGCCCTCATGGTTTCTCCAAAACAGATTTTCTTCTATGACACAGAATTTTGAGGCTTTCATTTTGACAAACCTACTCTTAGTTCTAGACAGTCCTGGGGGAGCACACAGGTTTTGCAATACATAACAGATATCAGAATACCAAGGGGATTGCTCAAAGGCTACATTGATCTTTGGAGTCGCCAGCTCCTGTTTACTGTCTAGTTGGTTAATGTCAAGGGCTTGGAAGTTTGTTTCAGACATCAGTTTAGCTAAGCCCTGCCCCTTTATGAGTTTAGTAGGCTTTATTTCTATGTCAAATTCCAAAATGTTTGCTATCCACTTGCCTCTTCTACCTTCTAAATTTTCTTGTGTGAGTATATCTTTGACAATTGGGCTTGGTACATAGGCAATTATGTGGGAATAAAGGATATAAATCCTGAAGTCTTTTATAGCTTTGACCAGGGCATAGGCCTGTTTCTCCATGATTTGATATTTGAGGGGGGCATCTCTTAGAGCTTTGCTAAAGAAGGCTATGGGTTTTTCATTTCCGAAATCATCCTTTTGAAAAAAACTGCAGCAATTGTATGCTCCGAGGCAAAAGAGAATATGATGAAATCCCTATCAAATTGAGGGCTAGTTAGGACAGGGGTTTGGGTAAGAGCAAGTTTGATGCTTTCAAAAGCTTGTTTAGCCTCTACTATCCATTTAACTTTGGAATCCTTTTTCAGCATGTTGTTAAGCAATCTGCTAAGTTCAGCCAGGTTTGGGATAAACCTTCTCAAGAAGTTGATTTTCCCCAAAAAGGCTTGTAATTCCTTTATGTTTCTAGGATGGGGCATGTGTTGAATGGCTTGGATTCTCTCTGGATCAATTCTGATGCCATCCTTGGAGATAATGTGACCCAACAGTTTACCTTCTTCCAGACCAAAAATAGATTTTTTGGGATTCAATGATATCCCAAATTTTCTGCATTTTAGAAAGATTTGTCTGAGGTGATTAAGGTGTTCTTGGTCTGATTTGGAGAATGGTGTAAGGTCATCCAAATAGATGACTAGGAAGTCACGTATTTCTTTGGCAAAAGCAATGTCCATTGCTCTTTGGAATGTAGCCCTTGCATTTTTCAACCCAAAAGGCATTTTGACATATTTGAATGTTCCCCATGGGGTTGTGAATGCAGTTTTGTCCTGAATCATCAGGGGATGGTGAACCAGAAATCTGGTTTAAAACCTTGAAAAGGCTCTAAAATAAGGAATTCTTGAAGCCCCTTACTCTCTGCAATTATATGGTCCATTTTGGTAGGGGTAGTAGGTTGTCTTTCAGGATACTTGGTTTGAGGTTTCTCAATCCACACAGGAGCCTAATTCACTGTTTTCTTCCTTGTGGGGACTAGGTTTGAAATCCAATCAGAAAATCTGATTGGTTGCTATTATTCCTCTTTAAACATCTTTTGGACTTCTTGTTCCATTGCTGGGAGGAGCATGGGATTATTCTTTCTTCAACTTTTGTTTAAAGGGTTTCTGATTTGGTTGAGTGGATGTGTGCTGTATACAGAGGTGTCATAGATTAAGGTCCTCATAAACTACAATGCAAACACATCCTGAAATTCTTTAAACCAAATTCAATGTATTTGTGTTGTTGATCAGGAGGTAAGGCAGCTGATAGCTTTATGATTTTGGGGTTTTGAACTGACCCTATATTGTGTTCTTCAATGGTAGTGTTTAGGGGTTCAAATTTTGGTTTACTAGGGACATCATTTGAATCAAACATGTCTTCTAATGGAGCTAAACCTATGGGCAGGAGGTTGCTCTTCAGCTGTATTATTTCAGTTTCATCCACAAGCATCTGTTCACACTCAATCTGTTGGATTTCCTGAATGTTATCTCGGTTGAAAATTGTGGGATTAAGCAATTGGTAGACTGTTCTAGGCGAGAGTACTTGACTGTGATTTAGAGGAAGTATTTGTGATTGACTTGCTGGCTCTGTGTCTATTTTCAGACCTGAAAATTCTTCCTGTAAATTCAGAAAGTTTTTAATTTGTGCATCATTGTCAAATACTTGCCAATCTTTTATGTTGTTTGGGACTGATGGTCTATGTCTCACCTCAGCTGTGAAACGGTGATTGGGGTCAAAAGGCAGCTTGCAAGTACTTGCAAACATGGCTAAGCTATGAGCATGTAGGTTCTGAGCCCTAGGAATTTTGGTGATCTGGAAGTCAGTAAGAGAGTTAAGCAATTGAGTGGCAGCAGCTCTGTAAGACCTAAGTCTGTTGTCTTTGGTAATAAACTTGCCTTTAACCTGCTGGATGACTAAATCTGAATCCCCCAAGACTGATATTCTATTAATTTGCAAGGATTGTGCTAACTTGAGGCCTAATAAAAGGGCCTCATATTCAGCCATATTGTTGGTACATCTGAAGTTCAGTCTGTATGCTCTTCCTTCTGCATGGCTACCCTCTTTATTATGCACCCATACCCCTGCCCCTGCCCCTAACTTGTTGACTGATCCATCAAATTCTAGGAACCATAAGATTTCCTTTTCTAGGGGGTTTTGAACGAGGTCTGCATGGGATGAATCGGTGATTTGTAGGATGGGCTGCTTGACTGGCTTGGTTTGCTTGACATCCTCCTTACTTGGTGGAATTGCTTTGTTTTCTGGGAAGGCCCTTTTTTTATTGTTTTGTTCAATTGTGGTTGCTTTACTGTCATTTGTTTTGTGGTCTGGATCTTTGGCATTGTTTGATTCAGTCTGTGTTTGGATATTAGCCTCTTCTAGTTCAGCAATTTGATTTGTTTCAACTATATGGGTCTTTTCCCTGGTGTTGCTGTTTGTATTGTCATTGTAGAGGATATATGAGTCTATGTCAGAGTGGACAGCATAAATGGGAGAATTTTGGGGCTTCTCTGTACTACTGACCATGTATTTCATTAGAGATTCTCTATACAGTCTCTTGGGTTGACCAAAGACTGTGATAGTAGCATAGGACATGTCTAGTTGGAGAGATCCTTGAAGCTTGGCACCCCACGATCTTGACAATAGCATCCCGTATTTAGGTGGAATATCAGCAACAACCACATCCATTAGGATTGTCTTGTTTGGGTATTGGACTAGGGACACACATAGGTCTTTTATTAGGCCCAAACACCTGACCTGGCTGGAGTCAAATGAGTAGAGGTCTTTGTATGGTCTAGTGATATCCAAATTCAACCTTTCCATTACAGACTTGGGCATTAAGTTGTGTGAAGCACCTGAATCAAACATTGCGTTGTGTAAAATTTTGTCATGCACATGCAGGCTGACATAAAAGGGTAGGATTCCTGAGCTTGCTATTTTTTCATCAACCTCTGGTCCAAACAGCAATTCAGGAGTGTCATCCAATATATTGACGTTATCTACATTATCTTTGCCTTTGATCTGAGTGAGTTGCAAAGATCTTTGAATCTGCTGTTTATAGATCTCATTTTTTGCTAATTCTGCCAGAGGTATTGTTATTTTCAGTTTTCCAATTTCAGTTTCCAAATCAAAGGGTTTTTCTGTTTGTGTTTTGGTAGTAGGGGTGAACTTGCTTTCCTTATCTGCTGAGGTTTGTTCCTGATTTTGAGGTCTGTTCTTGTGGATTACCTCTTGAGGCTCTTTGCTTGATTTGGGCTTTTCAACTGATGGAGCAGGTGAATTCAGTGACTGTTCGGTGATATCTTCAACAATTACCTCATTTGAGGGAGAATCAGTTGTGCTTTTTGGTTCCAGAACTATGGCACTCTTGGGCTGTAATTTATCTTTTGTTTTCTCAGGTTGAGTTACATTTACAGTCCTACTTCTCAACTTGTACTGTTTGTGAACCTCATAGACAGCAGTGTCATAGCCTTGTTTGAAGTCAAATGATTCCCCTGAACTAGTCTGAAACTATTTACTATCCTTCTCAACCTGATCTTCTTGACTTAAGAAGACTTGGTGCTTGTTGTCAAGACCCATTAGGTGGATGTGAGTGTCTTCTGCTTGTTCTTCAAATGTGGATGCCTCCGCATAATTTTCTTGAAATGGTGGTCTTATTTCAGGGTCATTGTTGGCTTTGCTACCTCCAGGGTTTTGGTTCCTCCTAAAGTTTGGATTCCTACTAGGGTTATTTGATGGTGCTTCCCATGAGGATTTTCTTTCCACAGATTCTACCCTCTCACCTAACCTTTTCATACCAGAAATAATTGCATCTAATTTCTGATCCAAGGCAGAGAGTTCTTCCTTGAAAACAACCCTCTTTTCTGTTTTAGCCCTGTTCCTCTTGGCAATCAGATTTGCTTCAACTGTGACAGCAACTCTCTGAGCTTCTTCAAGGGTTTGGGGGGCTCTTTCTTTTAATTGGTAGGCCATATCTGGGTCAAATCCATCTGGAAATTTGTATAAGGCTAAATCTGGAGGAGGTCTTAAGTTTTGGGGTATAGCATTGTAAACATTGTTGAACCTGGCACAATATTCCAAAACAGTCTCTTGGGGACCTCTTCTAATCATGTCATACTCACCAAGTATGTGTAAAGGGTCCTTCTTTTTCTCCCATCTATTTGTGAAGGATTGGTATAGTTCATCAGGGTTATTAATGCTGTTTGTAGGCAAGGATCTAAACCATGTTCTTACGTCCCCTGTCAAGCTTTGGACAAATATTCTCATCCTTATAGTTTCATCATCAATCTCATAATTTTCAAAATGATCTTGCATTCTTTTAGCATGTTGGATGGAAGAATAAGGTCCAGTGGAGTCAAAGTATGAGATTTTGGCCTGGTAGTCTTGAGGTAAGGCCACTGGGTTGGCAGGTAGTTGCAAAGGTGCATACCTGGCCATATTTGTTGGGTTCTGGAGGTTAACTTGGATAACTGGGACAACAGGAACAACAGGTATCACAGGGGTGAAAGGTATAGAAGTTATAACAGTGTGGGGGAAGAGGACTTGTGTGGGAGAAGAAGGAATATTAGGGGAGCTTTGGGATGTTGATGGTGAACTAGGGGAATTAGGGTTGGATCGGAACATGACCTTAACTGGCGTGGGGATTGAGTTAGGAAGCTCTGTTTGTTGACTGATGTCAGTAAGCTGATCTTGTAGTTGCTGGTTCCTAATCAATCTGGGGATGGTGTTGGGATTTTCGAAGATAGTGAGAGGGTTGGGATCGGGGTTATTCCTTGTGTACCTGAAGTTCTTCTTGGGAGCCAGTTTCTAAGTTAGTCCTATAAGTTTTATGAAGGTTTTGCCCGACAAGGACTGGTCAGGAGCTCTAGAAACCCTGTATATCTGTATAAGTTGAAAAGAGGTCTGAGTCAGCTCTACCTTAGGCTGCAAGTGTTTGTATAGGAGCAGTTTAGAGATGTCTTAACTGATATTCAGACCTTAGGCTTTAGATACTGAAGTTCCCCAGCGGAGTCGCCATTTATGTTAAATCCCAGGTTGTTCTCTTTGACTCCTAAGAGAATACGGCCGGGGTAACCACTAACCAATCTTTGGGCTGCAGCTTCTAGCCCAGCTGCAGTCAGAGAAGGCTCTCTCTATCAGGTTTGTCGCTGCTTTCAGTGAGGGTTTTAGGCTAGTTGTGAGATGAGTTTTTTGGTTGTTTTGTGTATTTGGTTGGGAGGATGCTTCTGATTCCTTTAAAGTACATCAGCTGGGAAGATTAATCCATTGGGCAATGGGGTCTAGGACTGTTTTCTCTTGAAATCTTGATTTTGGTGAGGAGGAAAGCTACAGGGCCTGTGTGCATTTCATGGAACAAACTGTGAATATTGAGGATGAGGTGAATACAACTAGTAATGAGGGGTTAAGATTTCGTTACTTAAGCTGTATATTTGTGAAAGAGGCATGTCATCTAAGAGCAATCGCTTGAATTCTTAAAACAACAATGCACAGTGAGGATTTGGCTTAAAGGTAGCATTTAAGAGTTACGCTTTAAACACCTTAACAGAAGAAAACATATGAGACAGTTCAGATTGAGCTCAGGGTAGTCAATGACTAAATCCTGAGGCTATCCTTTTTCTTTACTATCTTAGAGTTTCAAACATACAGGAAACATGAGAAACAGCAAACATGAGAAACATATGGAGTAACAGGAAACATTGAGAAACATATGGAGTAACAGGAAAGCTATGTAACATAGGGAGTCATGAGAAAACTTATTGAGCCATGTAATGATCAAGAATCCTGCAACTTTGAGCCACACACCATCGATAGACCAAGAGTCAACACATCATTGGAGAAATCCCACTGCCTTTGTATTAAACTGTCTGAAAGATTTACAATATCAGAGTTACAGAGAATATCTCAGAAGAGTTTCTTACATCCGAAATCCAACCCCCCTAAACAAACGCGAGGGGCAATATATAGAAGTTCGTATACAAAAATATCTCAGGAATGAGGTCAACTGAGAGGAAAAATATCTATTACACTTGTATAGATAAAGCAGATGAGAAGTTATTACAAGTATAAATGATAATAAAAGCCTTTAAATGCTGTCAAAATAGCTTTTTGCTCTTTGAGTACCGCGGACTTTAACTGCGCTGTTCTTCATAAATGAAGCATTGAAGTGTTTTACAGCTTCTGATTTTCTGTATCTTTCTTGACTCTGCCACCTGTACCTGCTGATGTTGTTGCTGATGCTGGGTACCTGTGCTGAGTTGGCTCAGCGTCTCTATGCTCGCTGTCGTGGCTTTGTCCACCTGTAAGTGCACTATTGACTGTATTGCTGCAAAAAGTGTTTTCTCTTTCACCCCTGATTCAAAAGTAGCTTTACCAAGTCCTGCCAATTATCTGGGTGAGGAAGCTGCTGCTTTAAAATTGACCCTACGGTCTCATCAGCTTCAGTATACTTATAAAAATCGGGAGGTTTATCAAATAAATGTGCTACCTCGTTTTTAATAAAAAACAAATTATCTAATTTATTGAACAGAGCTTGTCCTGTTAATGGGCCTGCTGTAGATGACCCAGAAGCCTCAGCAATCTGCATGGCTGAAAAGGTGCTTAGTCTTTTGATGTACTTCTCATAAGAGAGAAGCTTTCCTGATTCTTCTAAACTGGGGAGCCCTTTGTCCTGTAGTGCTGTGAACCTATTCTGGAACTTAGTTATATCTGCTTTCATATCATGTACCCTTCTGTCCAGTGTTTGAATGAGGCTCTTCATCGTTGTAGTCCTCTTAATTATGGAAATAGTTTCAGTTCTGTTAGCAATTCCCATCTGGATCAGCTGAGAATTATTCCTATAATTCAGGACTTCTATCATCTTTGGGGCAAGGTCTGCCATATTGCCTAGGTCGTTTCTTGCCCTGTATAGTTCTTTCTTTGCCTTGCCAATGAGTCCTATCTGCTCATATATGGCAACAATGTACTCCCACTGGTTAGTGACTGCTTGTCCAATGGCAGTCCATATCACCTGCTTGATTTATGCTGTTACTTTGTCAAAACTGAGCTGCTTTTCTAGCTCTGCAATAGTCTTTCTCAGGGCTTTTACTTCCCTTTCTCTTTCAGCCACATTCTGCTTAGATTTATCATATTTTTCCTCTAGCTTTGCTAGGCTTTCCTTGGCCTTGTTTAGCTCTGTCATTTGAGCTTCCAGCACTTGAATTTCCTACCTTAACTTCTGCATATCTAGGCTCTCGGCCTGCTCCTTAGCTGCTTCTGTGATGGATGGCTCTGATGTTGTAGCTGCATCTATTCCTGCTGGAGTTGTTTTTGCTGCCTGCTGTGGAGGGATATCCTCTTTGGGGGTTTCTTCTAGGTTTGTTTTCTCTGTGGATGGCTGAGAAGATTGTCCCTGTTCTCCCCTCTGTGTAGCTGCTTCTAAGGTATCCTCAGTATCTTGCAGCCTTTGTTGGGTCTCCACCAGTTCTTTGTACAAAGTCATCAGTAGGTTAGTGATGTCTTTGTCTCTTCTTTGCTGAGCAACTTCATCTGTCTGTGGATGAATTGTGGGTGGGATTTTCATCTTCTTTTTGATGGCAGCTACATCTGCATCCCTCAGTTTAAGGACCTCCTGGATGGCTTTGACATCATTGGGATCATGCCCAAATTCTATGATAATTTCTTCCAGGGCCTTGATTCTGTTGTCCTTGGCTTGAGAGGATGCCCTTTCCAACTCAAGCTGTGATGCCGTGTTGTTTAAGCTGTTCTGCAGCCTATAGTTCACCATGGTCTTATCTGCCAAGGGGGCATAGACCATCTCACCCGTTTGTTTATGAAGCTCAATCTGGTCCATCAGGTGGATGTCTTTTGCAAGGACCTCTAGGTTTGTCCTTATATAGTCTGCAGTTGATTGAGGTCGCTGCTCTGTGGGAGTAAAGTGACTCAAAGTCAATTTAGCTTCTTGTACATCATATGCAGACATAAGCCTCTGCTGATTTGATGGAGCCATGTTCAAAAGATAATTGTATAGCTTTATTTTCAGTGGCTCACTCCTCCTCTTAGCATCTCTGAAGAAGTCTTTGATGCCTTCAGCTCTACTTTTGCCTTGACCTGAGGAGCTGACCTCCCCAACTGCTGTCCTGTCTTGCTCTTGTTGTAGTGAGCTAGCAGAGGCCTCAAAGCTTTGCATTTCCTCTTCTCCAAATGGATTTAGCCTTTGCCTCTTCTCTGGTCCTTCTGTAAGAGGTGTCTCCCTATCCCTTTTCCTATTGATATCCTCCCTTAGAGGGGTTCGGAGGATTGAAGGGTCGACCCTAGAATCTTGTCTAGGAGGCGCCATGCTAGTTGTTTTTTCTTGGGTGGCCGCCTGGCCTTCTCCTTTTTGCTGTTCCTGATCCTGTTGATCAGTTTCTTGCTGATTTTGTGATTGTTGCTCCTGCCGGCCCTGTTGGCCTTCTTGCTGTTGTTCCTGCTGATCCTCTGTTTCTTCCACCATTTCGCCCTTTCCTTTGTCCAGTCCCTGTTTTGAAGTTTGTACTGCCCCTTCCTGTGTTGCAGATGAGGAACCCGGAG
Source organism: Pinus taeda (assembly GCA_000404065.3). Taxonomy (NCBI): domain Eukaryota; kingdom Viridiplantae; phylum Streptophyta; class Pinopsida; order Pinales; family Pinaceae; genus Pinus; species Pinus taeda. The sequence continues at coordinate 9,286 of APFE031460774.1, forward strand.
CTGTTGTATGAGGACTGGGTAGGTTAGGTACCTGAGAAGGATACTCCAAGTCAGCCATTTTCAATAAATATCTCCTAACCCTGTCATTTAGTTCTTCTTGGGTTAGGGGCTCTATCATGGTGTTTTTCTGCCACTTTGGCTGGTTTGCATGTCTTGTTATGAGGATCATGTTATGATGCTCATAACTGGAGAGTTTGTATCTCAATCTCCTCTTGGATATGAAACCATTAGGGTCATATGGTTTCCATAGGAAGCTCTGTGTTAAGCCAAGGCCATCCAACATTTTCTCTGCTTCCTTCCATCCCTCTCTTCTGTTCAACACAATATGCCTAAGCTGGTTTTTTACTTTAAGTTGGGCCTTCTTGCCCCTTCCTGAGAAATGGACTTGATCTACATAAGCAAACTGTCTGAAATATTCCAGGGCAAAGAGCCTCATAGGCACAAACCTGGGTGATCTGAATGGCCTTAGCTCACACCCATATATCCTGATTACTGTGTGATGCTGGTAAAAATACCAGTCCCCTATGCTGTAAGCAGAGGATAGTTGCAGTATCCTCTTCATTTCGTCGGTGAGCCTTGGAGGAGGTTCTGTCATGAATAGGGACATGGCTGGATGGATGAAGTCATCTATGAACTCACAGTAGGTGTAAGGTGAGCCTTTATGAAAGATGGAGCTCCAATATACTACTGATCTTGGATTACCTGCTGCATCAATCCTTTTGATTTCAAAGGAGAATTTTTCATGTTGGTGATATAGGATGAGATGATAGATATATGAGGAGTATCTGAACAGCCTCTCTCTAGGCAGGTGTAGGAATTGCTCATGGATTTTGACTGAGATATACTTGGCATAGTTGTAGCAGATAGGAGTCCTCCCAGGGGCAAACTTTAACATCATAACCAGCACCGTTTCCTCTATATATTCTGTTGATTTGTATCCTAGAACTGAGCTCACCATGTGGGCCAGGTCTAGCCCAAGTTGATTAAGGTACCCATCAAAGATAGGAGGATGTAACACTGTATCTGTTTTGCTCACAAATAGTTGGTTGAACCTCAGGATCTCTGCCTCTGTTAGTGTCTTGTTCCCTTGGTTGATTAAATCCAGCAAGGATAGGGGAACCATTGTCTTGTTGGACTCGAACTGCACCATGTCTCTGATAGCTTGAGGAGTAGTATAGAACACAACCTCACCTTTGTAATCGACTACAGCCCTATGTGATGGCTCATATTGACTAGCACAAAGATAAATTAGGTCAGGGAACTGCCTGACCAGAGGCATTTTGAAAATTGGCAGGGCAGACTCCCAAATGCCCAAGATGTCTGTTCCTTCTCTGTGTTTGGCCCTGAATTCATTTAATAATTGAAGATGAGGGGTGAGTCCTGCTCTGGAGTCTTCTGAGATCTGATAATCCAGATCTGCCAACTCCTGCCAGTCCTGCTCTCTCTGAGGAGCGTTTAGAGGAGTGACATTGAGTATTTCAGGGGTCTCCATGTTTTATATATATTGCTGCTCTGCAACAGTGAAATTCTGATGGGGACCGAGTTTGACAGGGTTGGTGAGCTGTCGGAATGGCAATGCTGGGCCTTTTGGAAGGGTTTTGAGTAGAGGGAGGGCCTCCTTTATCAGTTTCAGGAGTTTATACAGGAGACCACGATTGCGCGACTCAGGGTAGGTTTCTCAACAGAAAACGCAATTCTCAGAGGTTTCCACTGTTAAATTTTGGTTCTGAATGGTTAATTGAGCAGAGTGTAATTGGTTTGCTGGTGGAAATTTCAAATTCAACGGTTTTTTAATGCCGATTTTTTCATTAAATTTATGAAAAACCAGTTCACAGGAGGACGAGGTCGAAATACCTGGTAACAGAGGTCTGTACTGAAGAATGCAGCTGGTTCAGCGCGTCGGGTGCGTCGAGAAAGATTGTAGGTTAGTTGGTGGCTTGGCGTCGTAAATTTGCATGCAGCGGGCTTTACAGTATTTTTCAGAAAATTACGAAAAAATGGAAAAATTCGCAAAAATATGGCTTTTAGCCCTTTTTGGCGCGCTTCGTGGATGACGTCAGCATGACGTCATCAAGGGGGCCCGGGTTGGATGACGTCATCATGACGTCATCGGGTGACGTGGCGGTCAGCGGTAGGTCCACGGGGGCGATGAGGTGGCGGACAGATGTCGCGATATGAGAGGTGAGGCGAGCAGATGTGGCAGTGACGTGCACGGCAGCGGGGCGCTTATGTGGACGGGACAGGTGTTGCCATATCGGAAGGGGTCCTGTACGTTGAACGGATTGTCAGGCGACGCTACGATGCAATCAAATGATGACGCGTGCCCCTGTGCTGATGCTGGCCTGACGTAAGCGTCTGACAGATATCGGAAGGTATCTGTCAGACACGTAAGGCCTTCCGATATTCATAATAGCCGTAGATCTGGAGGCGGGCGATCGGACGGTCGTCGGGCGCCTGACTTGCGCGGACGGTAGCAGCGGCTTTACTTAACGTGCGGACGTCGGGATGGCCCGAAATCAACCTCAGCCGTGGATCTGGATCGGGCGCGATCGGACGGCAGTCAGATGGTCAACCTGCACGGAGAATATGTACGCGCAGGCGGGCAATAAACAAATATTTTTCTCTGCAGACGTGGACGGCGGGGCCCTCCGGGCGATAAATACTCCTTTGGTGGATTTTCAATGGTTTTTCTCGTTAAAGTATTGCCGCCCGCTAACATTAAAATAAAAGCTTTTCAAAGGTTTTTATAAAGTTTCGGGTGCTAATATTTCCGAAGGCGGAAACTTTGGACAAAAGGGGTTTTAGACAGGTTTATGAAAATAGGAAAATATGAATGACCCCTGACCTTAGAAAAAGGCGGGGAGGGTGTTTTTGTAAGGTTTTCCGCCCCTTGGGGTAATTTTATGGGTTTTTCAATGTTTTTTCGAGTTTTTCAAGGTTTTTTCAAGGCACAATGGCACTTTGGGTAGGGAAACTGGCCTGAGGTGGAGCAGAAGGTAAGTCATGGGTTCTTGACTTTGACCAGGTGTCAATTCAAGCCCCAGGGGTAGAATACTATGGCTATAGTGCCAGGGAGGGGATATTTATGCATTGTGGGGTTTATACACCATGGTGTTTATGATAATAATAGGGATAGAGGGGTATAGGGAGCTAGAATAGTAGAATTAGCTGTTAGCATGGAGAAACACATGAATAGGAGCTTAGATCAACTAAGTTTCCTTTTGAAAAAACAAATTGAAATAAGGAGTAGATCAAAATGAAAAGATTTTTGCACAAGAAATGTGGCTTCTTAAAGCCATAAGAATTCTTCGAATATGTAAATCTCAGTGCTTTGTGTATCTTGGGAAAGGGTGTTAGTTATGAGTAATATACATATGAAAACAGGGGAATTAGTCATGCACCAGTGTGTTGCCTTTTTTGCAGATGTTTCAGCAACTTGATCTTGAAAGAGGCAACTTTTCTGCAACCCCAGCTACCTACCCAACTAGATTTCCTAGCATTTTTTGTTCCTTCTTGTAGGGTGCACTTGGACTTGAAAACCCTCTGAATGCCTTTTCTTTTCATTGGCTTTTTTGCTTGCATCTCCTATCTAATACAACTCTTATTTCTTCCAAGGCCCCAGATTAAACAGTTGGGAACCTTTGTTTCTCTACCTAGCTACTTGACCTGCCAAGATTAAACAGTTTGGACAGATATCATTCTCTATACTACAACATGGAAATTGAAAACATGGCATGATCCAGATTAGACTGTTGGACCACCCATCAAAATTGAATTCTTATCAAAACTGATATAGACACTGCCTTCTTAGGGAAATATGAGATCTTTGCATTTGTCAAAGCTGAGCATATTTGGACCTTTGATATCAATCATGAAATATGAAACCTATTGGTATAGGTATTCAACAGTGGCTCCACATGGGGATGGTTTTTCTTTTGGAAAGACCAAGAACAGCAGGTCAGTGTGCCTGGGCACTTTGGCTGCTTCTCTGAAACTTTGAAGTTCTGTTCATTATAAATCCCTCAGATTTGCAGGCTGATAAACTGCAACACAGCCTGTCTTTCAATCCCATTCTTTGTCTGTAATGCCTTTCAAAATGTCTTCACCTTCATGCTTCAAAAAGACCAATATATATTATACACACAGAGTTTATTTACATCAAACTATGTACAAAGGCAGGCCAACTCTCCTTAGGGAAGGTAATCAAAATAGTGCTTGAGCATCCTGCCATTGACAGGGCCTTCCTCTAAGTCAGTATTGTCCAAATCTTGCAGAAAATAGGTGTTGTTTCCTTGCACAGCTTGTATTAAGAATGGTCCTCTCCAAAGGGAGTCGAACTTCCCATGTTTACCTTTGCTCTCTCTTCTTGAATCCCATTTGAGGACCTTGTCACCTATATTGAAATCCTCTGCTTTGGTCCTTCTATCAAAGGCCTTCTTTAGATTTTCTTGTAGCACTTGAACTCTATTATAAACTTCCTCCCTGGTTTGCTGTAAGCATATAATCTGATTTATCCTTCTTTGCATGTCATTGGGCTCAGCTTGGCATTCTTGGAGTATCTTCATAG
>APFE031460776.1:0-13277 GCA_000404065.3 Pinus taeda
ATATTTTGATAATAATCGATTTATATGATAAATATTTTTATATAAATAATGTAATTTTTTTCAAATAGAAATTTATTTTTAAATACATTTTCTTAAAATATTTCCAAAATAACCCATTTACTTAAATAATTTATTTTACAATTCAAAATAAAAATAAAATAATACCTATATAAATATGAATAAAAAATATCATTACCCTTTCAACAATTAAAATTGTTTGTATATATACATAATAGATTTCACAATACTGGCCATATAAAATTCAAAACAGTTAACCATTTAAAGTAATTCACTAACCACTTAACTAACTTAGGGATACCAAATTTCCATATGTATCTTATTTATTATAATACATTACATTTTTTTATATAAAAAAAGAAAAAAAATGTTTCATGCTATACTCAATGTAAACTAGCTAATATACCATTTAAGAACATTGCTTGAATCATAAATATTTTGATAATAATCGATTATATGATAAGTATTTTTATTATAAATAATGTAATTTTTTTCAATAGAAATTTATTTTTAAATACTTTCTTTAAAATATTTCAAAATAACCCATTTACTTATAGAATTTATTTTACAATTCAAAATTAAAAATAAAATAAATACCTATATAAATATGAATAAAAAATATCATTACCCTTTCCAACTATTAAAAATTTGTTGTATATATTACATAATACATTTCACAATACTGGCCACAATTACAAAAGAATAACTTGAATGAGAAAAAAAACTTGAACCCAAATTAAAAACTTGATTATGAACTCTCGCAATAATATTTTAAAATCACTTTATTAAAATCGTTTACAAAATAGAAAATATTAAAATTGTGCTGGGTTCATATCACTCGTTTACTGAAATCTAATTTTTTTTGGGAATTTAACAACAATGTTGACAACTCTATCAAATGGAGTGAATGAAATATCAAATAAATCTATCTAATAAGCAAATTCAAAGACTAAGGTTGGTCAAACAAATCCACATATTAAGAAAATTCAATGACAAGCTTGTTTGCCAGAGTATATTTGCAAATATTCAACGTTGATTTCAAAGATTTGACAGCGAGGATATTTCTTTCACAAATTGCAATTGCTATATCAAGTAAATACATATATTATGTAAATTCAATAACAAGGTAAATTTAACATTTATTTCTAAGATTGAAGCTTGTAACTTCCTCCAATCACAACTTGCTGGAATGTTTAGCTTTCAAAGTAGCAAGCCTAGTGGGTTTAGTGAGAGCAATGCTAGTTGAGCATATATGCTCTATGTATTGTTTGCGTGACTTGAACCCACGTGCTTTCAAGTCCTTTGGCGTGATTTTGGTCCTTTTAACCATAGCATCAACATTTATCTTTTTTGTTTTCTGTGGAAATTAAAACATTATCAATAAATATCAAAATCCACAAAGATATAATGAAAATATGCGGACCATGTAACGAATATGAAAAGACAATGCATTGACTAGCTATCAACAAATATCAAAATCTATATAGATATAATGAGAATATGGGGAACATGTAACGAATATGAAAAGAAAATGCATTAACTAGTCATAAAAATATATGTCAATGTTATTATGAGCTAAGATATGTAGTATATAACTTACCTCTGTTAATTTATCTTGAAGTCTAGGTGAATGCCGCAATGGTTGAGGAGAATGTGATTTTTGGTGAGTATCATGTCCACCATCATACATATGCAAAGGTGTTTTGGGAAATGTATATTCATTACTCTGAACATTAGATTATACATAGATATAAGTATGAATCAAATAAAACTAAATGTAAAAATATGCTAAATTTACAAGAGTATAAATAGCTTACCTTGCATTGTGACATTGGACGTGAAGATGGTTCTAGCATTTGAACCATTTCATTTCAATTCTTCTTAAGACTTCGACAAGGGGTTTTCATTGATTGTGACGGTTCCAAAGTGAACACCTGCACCATAAATAAGAAATAACACACACACACATAATCAAAACAAATCAAGGATAACGATATATAATACAAAACATCCATTTCTCATCCCATCATTATGGTAAAACATAACAATTTATATATTAATTTTTTTAGTGGAATAGGTTATATGGATTAAAAACTTACTGGCCCAATAACCCCTTGAAAACCTTGAAATCTAGGTGAGCGGCGTAATAGTTGGTGGCTTGAACTTGGGGAATTTTGTTGATTAGGCTACGCATATCAATAACAATGAGTATAATCAATATAAATATTATTTAATGTTAAAATGTCTAAAAAATTAATATACGCAAAAAAATGGACTCAACTGTGTTCTCATTGTCTTGATTAGTTTCATCAAAGTTTAATATATAGTTGTGCCCATCTAATCTTTCTTCCCCCACATCATCAGGAACCCCATTCCTTGCTTTCTCTTTTAAAGCAATGTCTATGCGCTTCATTGTCTCCATACGTCTACGAGGTAGACTTTGATGCCAACGTTGAATTTTTTCACAAATCCTTTGTTTTGAAGTATCATTAAGCTGATCAAATGTAACAACTGACTGTGAAAACAAGTTTCAATGAATTTAGTCCACAACAATAAATTAATACTAATAAAAAACATATACAGATAAATACTAATAAATACTTACAGCTGAAAGAATTTCATCATTGACAATATTAATAAAAAAACATATACAAATAAATACTAATAAATACTTACAGCGGAAAGAATTTCTTCATTAACAAATCTTTTATATGCTTGTTGTCGTGCACGACATAACCTTGCATCTAAATCATATTGTATTTTGGCATTTTGCCTTTTTACTACACTTGTAGATTTAACCGCCCTTGTAGCATTTGCATCTCTTACTCGACCTCTTTGACGTGGAGGAATTGGTGGGAGATTGTGGTTGGTAGCCCAATGATGATTAAGGCTAGATAGCTTAGATCGACTCAAGTTCCCCGCATAATCACCAACAAGACAAATGAACAATTGCTTGGTGCCTTTGATAGTTACCTCCCATTCATGTCTATTGTCCTCCATTTTCTTACTTCCTTATAATGAATATGTAAACAATATTGTTGTTAAAAACATCATAAAAACACTTTAAAATAAAAATCAATATTCATATCTATTTTTTTGTGGTTACCATAACTATCCACTTTTAAATAAAACTGAAATATTTCCAAGATTTCATGGATAAAATTGAAGTAAAAATTCCAATTACAAAGCGATATGTACTACAGACATTGGGCTTCCCGTAAAATATTTTGGCAAGGACATGCAATTTAATCAAATTATTTGAACATACATTAAGTTTCTTAATTCAAATGGCCCACGATCTAACCAAGACCACTGACCACTGGGTGCCAAATTGAAACAGTAGATCAATTATTTAGGAAGAGACCTGAAGCAGAGGTGAAAACCTAATACAGTAACCACCTCGCTGTATTCATTGTGAGGTGAAGTACTCAGACACAACCGATCTGAAAGTTGCTTCCATGCATATTATTAGAATATACAGCGAGATTATTAAACATCTTAGGAAATATTTATATGTTTAGAAAATTAAAACCTCACCAACTTTGAGCATTACCAGCGTTCTCAGTTCAGTCTATGATATTAGAAGGAATGCTGACTATGGCCGCTGGTCCTGGTCCTGGTTATTACGATGCTATAGTGGACTGAGCAACTGGTACAACAAACATGTTTTTCTATTGTTATTTAAGAACACGTCTGAAACAGAATTAGGCTCAGAGCATAGTAAACTGTTTAGGAAGAAGTCGCTGACTTTTGTGAGTGGCCCAACATGTCAACATGGTTTTATACTGTCATTTGTTTAAGAATTTTTTTGAAACATAATATGTCATGTCTTGAGTTACAGTCATGATAATGAATTTAGATCCCTTCAATCCAAGATCCACTCCCTGATCTTTATCCAAACATTTAAACAAATTGTATATATGTAGTCTGGGCTATGAAATCCTATGGATTGTGTTTCAGTCCATAAATTTTATAGTGAAATAAGACAAAATACAAACTTCAACTCAAAAATAATATAAAAAACAATTAAAGAACCATTATAATAATTTAGACAATGTAATTTAGAATAATGTTTTTAAAAATTAAATAGCTTTTATTATTTGTTGTCCCTAGACTCTAATTAATTAATTGTTGTACCGTAGTGAAACATTGATTGGTGAACATGATAGACATAATACGGGATCCCATTATATCGCACATGTAGGGTGACGTCCAGATACAGTGGCGGGCTGACGTTTTTTCAGCAAAACTATAATGCTAACTATATAAATCGAAAAAAATTCATCATTACACACAAAATAATAGAGCTCGATTGATCATATATATCACTAGGCAAGTAGTGACATAATAAAACAATTCACAAATTTAAATATTATCTTTGTAAATATATGTTTCCCCTACTTCCTTAGCCATATAAAACAATAAGAAAGCATTCCCTTAAATTTAACATAATAACTTTATTTTTACCAATTGAATTTACTTTCATTCAAAGTTTTATTTCCATATTATTAATGTCTATTTATATAATGAAATGGTTATAAGTAGAAAATGCATTATTTAAAAACTATATATATCTATGAAGGCTACTAGTTGACATTGGGTAATGTGAAAAAAGAGACCTATAACCCAAGTTCCAACCGAGATAAAATATTAGTTTATTTTTACAGTTTTTTTAATTTAGTTTTAATAATTATATATAGATATTGTAACATTAAATTTAGTTGATAACTCATACAAATTTTTATAAAGGTATATAGTGTCTTTTTTCTATTTTGAAACATAGCTTCTAATATTTTAATTTCATTATCAATAATTATTGAGTAGAAAATATTTATTTAGTTTTGACATAATATTCTAGAATATTCTTAGTCATATTTATAGATTAAATATTGAGATTTATCTCTAAAGTAGTTTTGTTCTTTCTTCACTTTTAATTAAATTGATTAGTTGAAAAAATGTGTTATGAGCATGTGTCATATAAACTATGGCACATAGTATTATGTTGCAAGCCTCTTATCTTAGTGTAATATTTGAGGAAAAGTTTGCACCCTCAGAGATTTAATCTCTCTAGGAACTCAATACATCTAGAGTTAAGATGGATCTAGGATGGTTTGAAACATATAATCTAACTAGATCTAACAGTTTACTATTACCAGTTTAATATCATACAAAGTGAGAAAGATTATTTATCCCAAGATTTAACTTTGCTCTAGATAAAAGCTTTTCAGATAAGAATGGGCTACATTAGAGAAGAATACCACATGCAAAACCATGGGTTGTGAAAACCTGGAGCCTAGAAACCTCTATCCATAAATTTACTATTTTATCTCAATTTTATTTTAATTATTAATTATTAATTTATTTTATTTCTTAATCTTTTTAATGTAATTTTGTATTTAGAGAATAATACAATGGGCTATGAAATTTATTGTTTTATCTCAATTTATTTTAACTATTAATTTCTTATTTATTTTTTTAATTTATATTTATTTATTTAAACTTTATTTTATTATGTAATTTGAGCAATTATAGCCTTACATTTAAAAAATATTCACATTTAACATCTAACACTTACATATACGACATCTAATCCTACACATCTCCCCTCTCATGGAATAATTCTTAATAATATTAAAATAATTTAAAAGAAAATAATAATTTGGCTAATTTTTGAAAATTTAAAAAAGTACAATTTGTGATGTCTATGGGCATTGAAGCTATTTTTCATATTTTTGAGTATTCAATGAGGTATTTCCATTCAATTTTCATAAATTTGTATTGGTAAGAGACTAAGTTCAATGATTTATTACCATGGAAACATGCCAAGTTATTGCTACGAAATTATGAGAAAAATATGATTAATTTTAAATGTTTGCAAAATAAAATTAATGATACTTTAATTTACAACTAAAAAGAACCTTAGAGCCCCAAATCCAATTCATATTGTAGTCCAAGCCATTGTAAATATTGAAAAATGATCAAAGAATGTAACACATTATTTACAATTAATGTAAATTTAAATGCCACATTATTATTTCTTATGACATATTAGTAGAATTGAATATATAGATATAGATATTAATTAATTAATAAAACTTAAAATTTATATAAATTCGTAGGGATAAATAACACAATTACTTTAATATAATAAAATTTATTAAAAATTCAAAAAAAATAATAAATTGAATGCATATTTTCACTCACACACCAAACAAAAATTAGCAAAATAAAATTACTAAAACATTGTTTTACTTTTCTCGACTATTTTATTCATTCATTAACTCTATATGTCGCATCACACCAATTACCAGACTCAGAAAAATGGTAAATAATTAATAACATAATCGCGTTGCGAACTTTAGCATATCTCTCATTCGATATTATATTAACCACCACTGCGTATGAACTTATTAAGAACCTGAAAAATAAAATGATCACATTAAAACTGATATGTATATTTTAATTACAACTATTTCAACTATACTAAAATAAACCACTTACAAAAATAATAATGGGTTCGAAATCACAAATGCTATGCAGGGACTACAAATCAGAAACGGTAAATTTTATACACCCACGCATGATTCATTTCTGAAATAAATAAGAGATCGGACCACCATTAGTACCACTCACAAAAATCTGATCACGCCATGCTGCAACAGACGTGATAATGGAAAAACGCCCCTCGACGAAAGCAATAAACTTCGAAAGGTTCTTCTGAGCATCATAATTTTCCAGTTGTTCGACATCGATTGCGTACAAATTCCTACCTGTAGAGCAAAATTTCTCACAGCATCCTTTAGGTATATTTGAAATCCACATGTATTCCAACGTGTTCCAGTACCCATCTTCGCATCAAAAACTTCGGCACTTATGTATGCTGGAGGATGTAAATCCTACCCTCGTTGGTTCCACCTATTACCATAAATTTTCTCTGCATGAAAACTCTAGATTTTTCGCGGTTTTGACTCACGGAAGGCAATATTGTCCAGGTGTATTCTTCCACATCGTAACTGTTGCAGTAGCCAGTGTTTCCATGCTCATCATTACCCCATTTGACCAAGATAAGTCCCACGCATAAAAGAATGGAGCGCACAATACATAGGCTCCATGGTGCCATTCGCTCCGTTGAAAAGCTTCGAATCTGCTGCACCAGCACCATCTTCCTGCTGGACGCTGTTATTGCAGACCTTTCCTCCTGTATCGTTTCTGAAGTGTTCGAGGCTTCCCATTACTATCTTTTCAATCAGATAATTGCCATTCCTTGGTGAATCCACCAAACAGTAATGGAAAAAACTGGTTGGTGTAACAGGTGAACCTACTGTGAAACTGTTCTTCCAGGGAATTGCAACTCTACGTCAAAACCAGTGATCGATCAATGCAACAACAACATTTAGACCCTGCATCAAAACCAACAGCAGCAGAATAGCTATGCTATTGCAGAAATTCAGTATACATTTAGACAAAAATGAATTTTAAAAATCGAAGGCGTAATTGTCCAGCTAGGCCCATAAGAAAAACACCAAGAAGCTAACCAACCCGGCATGGACATTCATGCAATGCTTTGTTGAGCGCGCTCAAGTTTCAAATTTGAAACAATGCTTTCTTGGGCGCGGTCAAATTCCAAATTTGAAATAGACTCTGCCGATTAGGCGGATCAATACTTCATGGGCACCATACTTCATCAATACGATGTGACCGGAACTGTAAGGTTGGCGGCAGGCAGGGTCGCCGGGGGCTTTCCGCTGGGCAGCCGGAAAGGTATGGTCCATGCCGTAGCCGGGCTCTGTGAGACTCTAACAGAAGTACCCTCCATAGCATTAACTTTGCTATAAAAGTGGAAATAAGAATTGTAATATCATTGCACTTGTAACATCATCATTAACGGTCTTGTCAGCGCATTAACCATGAACGCTTTACACTGTCACCAATGTTCTGCTAAGTAGTTTATTAGTTAAACCTACATAAATCTTGGTGAATTTTGGCATGACATCCTTTTGATTGAAGTGGGCCTACCCGGTCTTCTCTACATTATTATATATGTCACAGTTAAGCCACGTGGCATGCATCCGCTTTTTTCAATGTCCATAAACTAATTTTTATTATCAAATCTGATGACAACAATTTCAATAAATGGGGTGAATGACGTTGTTTCATAATAGACCTGATTGAAATTTTTGCATAGAGCTGGCATCCATCCATATGCAATCCCTTCATATGTGGCAACCCATAGGATAGGTGTTGCCATTCATCCAACCTCTTGACCGTGAATTATGGTCAGTATATCTTTAAAATAATTGGGGATCGATGTATGATTGATGGAATGTGTGAAGTCGACATATTTTTAAAAAATTAAAAACAAGAAAAGTCTGGAAAATTCTAGGGATAGTAGGATTTTTCTTCTATCCATTTAATAAAATTTGGATACCATTAGGATTTAATATTGATTTTGGTACATCATACCTTCAATTCTTAAATGAATTATAAAAAATTCAAGGGTAACCGTATTCACAATTAGCAAAAAAAAATATTATAATATTAAACAGTTTTCTAGCAGAATCTGCAGCCACAATGTATGTTTAGTATTTATAGAATGCAATACAATTAGTATTTAAAATGTTATAAAATGCTTAGGGTTTAGGGTATGGGCTTTAGGGTTAAGGTTTTGGATTTAGGGTTTATAACAATTTAGTAAATTCTTTTAATAAACACTTAAATAAAAATTACAAAACACTTTTTAAAATGTTATTAAAAATGCTTAGGGTTTAGGATTTAGGGTATGGGCTTTAGGGTATAGGGTATGGGGTTTAGGGTTAAGGTTTTGGATTTAGGGTTTATAACAATTTAGTAAATTGTTTTAATAAACACTTAAATAAAAATTACAAAACACTTTTTAAAATGTTATCAAATGCTTAGGGTTTAAAGTTTAGGGTATGGGCTTTAGGGTTTAGCTTTAAGGTTCCGGATTTAGGGTTTATAACAATTTAGTAAATTCTTTTAATAAACACTTAAAATAAAAATTACAAAACACTTTTTAAAATGTTATAAAATGCTTAGGGTTTAGGGTATGGGCTTTAGGGTATAGGGTATGGGGTTTAGGGTTAAGGTTTGGGATTTAGGGTTTATAACAATTTAGTAAATTCTTTTAATAAACATTTAAATAAAAATTACAAAACACTTTTTAAAATGTTATAAAATGCTTAAGGTTTAGGGTATAGGGTATGGGGTTTAGGGTTAAGGTTTTTTGGATTTAGGATCTATAACAATTTAGTAAATTGTTTTAATAAACACTTAGATAAAAATTATAAAACACTTGTTAGAATGTTAGAAAATGCTTAAGGTTTAGGGTATGAGCTTTAAGGTTTAGGATTAAAGTTTTAGATTTAGGGTTTATAACAATTCAGTAAATTCTTTTAATAAATACTTAAATAAAAATTACAAAACACATATTTCTATATGTAAATGCCTCTTATTAATAATGCAATACAATAATGTATGTTTAGTATTTATAGAATGCAATACAATTAGTATTTAAAATGTTATAAAATGCTTAGGGTTTAGGGTATAGGGTATGGGGTTTAGGGTTAAAGTTTTTTGGATTTAGGATCTATAACAATTTAGTAAATTGTTTTAATAAACACTTAGATAAAAATTATAAAACACTTGTTAGAATGTTAGAAAATGCTTAAAGTTTAGGGTATGAGCTTTAAAGTTTAGGATTAAAGTTTTAGATTTAGGATTTATAACAATTTAGTAAATTCTTTTAATGAATACTTAAATAAAAATTACAAAACACATATTTCTATATGTAAATGCCTCTTATTAATAATTGCCACATGCTCATACATCATAATCGTTATTGATAAGATGCATGACGAAAATGATCATACATTCATAATCGTTATTGATGAGCATGGATAGGATGCATGGCCCAAATGATTCCACGGATGCTCTAGCGCGTTGGTATTAGCTAGAGATTAAGGTTGCTTTCTTGTATCATATGCTTTTTGCTTTTTTTTTTTTCTTTGGACTGTAAATAAATATATATATCTCCTTTCACTTTATAAAATTTTTAACTCAACCCAATTCCATTAAGTTTAAGAATCCTAGAAAGATTTTTTTTGTTGGGTTTGCGTTACCATTACCAATCAAACGTATTAAAAGAAGTGAAAATATCAACCTTTATGATGCATAATATACAAGTTAACGTATTAAAAGAAGTGAAGATATCAACCTTTATGATGCATAATATACAAGTCTAGAAATCTTGAATTTTGAAATAATTGAGATTGATTTAAGATTTCACTTTTAACTCAACTCAATTTCATTAAGTTTAAGAATCCTAGAAAGATTTTTTTGTTGGGTTTGCGTTACCATTACAAATCAAACATATTAAAAGAAGTGAAAATATCAACCTTTATGATGCATAATATACAAGTTGAGAAATCTTGAATTTTGAAATAATTGAGATTGATTTAAGATTTACAATTTCTTCAAACTTACACAACTACTCTAAAATTAATTAATTAATATACAATATTCTTACAGTTTCTGTGCAACAGTCCCATTTAGCAAGCGAGTGCCCACAACATAATTATTTCCTCATTGAAAATGAAGTTAATAGTCTTACGGTTTCTGTGCAACAGTCTCCCTTAGCCAGCGAACTGCCCAACCAAAGAAGTGCCCATATCATATTTTTATTTATTTAATGAAAATGAAATTAAATAAATACACTTTTTATGATGTAGTGTTGTTTAATTATGAAATCTAGAATTAATAAATAAATTTGATATAAATTTAATTTGAAAATTAAATTTAAATGAAAAATTGTAATTATTTTTAATCATTAAATTAATTAATAATAATTATATATTTAAAATAATAATTATTTAATTATTATATTAAAAATAATAATTTATTACTTAAATTGAAGTTTTATCTCAAAGATTACAAATAAATTATTTTCACTATTGGAAGACTTTTTAAGGTGTCATGGGAGTAAACTGGCTAAAGTTCACCAGTTTACCATCACTAATGTAGCTCGATTTTGACTCTGTGGCTCAACTAGAGAGCTATTTGACCAAATTTGGATGAAACCAACAGTTTGGTATCTTGGTTTCTTCTATTTTTTAGAAACATATTTTTGGCATTACCTCACTTATTGGTAATTTTTTTTCCGGCAGTAAACAATTTAGATACATATAAAGTGAGGAGAGGAATTTTTTTTAAGGAAAGGAGATCTGAATTTAGTTGGAGTGTGCTTCGCTTCTTTTTACTATACACTTCATGATCTGTGAGAAACGTTAACAAATTTCACATGGGAAATCCAAATTCTTTCTCTTAAAAACACCACAAAAATTTAAAATCTAATATTGACTTCATTTTAAGTATTAAAAACTGCATTTTGTTAGCGTTAGAAAGTTAGTGTAATTTCTTATTATGTAATAAAGTGATTATATATATTTGTCAAAAAAATTATGTAGTGAAATTCTTATGAAAACATTATTGTTTTCCAACCAATAAAAAAATATTATACATCAATTTGATTTACAACTAGGTTTGTAATCATAAAATAAAAGTCTTATATATTTTATTTTATTGGTATGTTAAAGAAGTTATATACTATATATATTATATTATATATATATATATATATATATATATATATATATTAATTTAATATGATTAAAACATCTTATCACACTATTATTCACCAAAAATACTATAAATTAAAAATATTTATTATACTAATTAATTGGTTTTTTTAAAAACAATTACATTCTTAACTCAAAAATTAAAAACATGGTTAAAAACATTATTCTAACAATTACAATAGGTATTATTAATTTATATATAAAGTTAGAGCAAATTTTCCATAATTAATGTGTCTAAGTAATGATATATATGAATTTTATGAATTAAAAATGTTTATTTTCTTTGTTGGTTTGACTCATATGACTTTTAATCTCATAGCTTACATAGAACAAGTAATCACCAATTGAGCTACTCTACTTTGTAACCTTTGTTTAAAAATAGAAATTGGTTCACACCTTTCAAATTTCAATAATTAAATTAAGCGAGAGTACACATTAGCTATAAGACCTTGTTCATATACAACATTAAATAATCAATGTTCCATACCCCATACCCCTTCACGTGATCAATTATATGAGTGTATTGTCCACTAAATCCACGATTGATGTTCTTTGGTACTGGATTAATGGTTCAATATGAGTCTATAAGTTTATTATTGCCTTTGACTAGTATTCCAATGGTTTATTCATTACTCATTCATTGATCAATCATATGAGTGTGCTGTCCTCTAAATCCATAATTGATGTTCTTTGATACTGGATTAATGGTTCAATATGAATCTATAGTTTTATTATTGGCTTTGACTAGTATTTTGATAGTTTATTTATTACTTATTCATTGATAATGTTTATTATGTCTAGAGAGAGCTCAATCGAGGGTTTTCAGGAGCATTACATATATATTATTTTCATTAACCTACGGGATCTCTATTTACAATTTTTTAAGGACTTTTCATCTTGACATAAGTACGTGAATTAAACAATTTTTTTTAGGTAAGTTTACACTCCATTTCATACTGCAGTTTGGGTAATTTAAGTCATAGGTGGATAATATGGCAAAAAACAATTTTTCATATTTTTTGTTTTGTTTAAATAAGTTTATTGTAATTCGGGTAATTTAAGTTATAGGTGGAGAATATGTAAAAAAACTTATCATAATTTCTACAATAGAGCCGTTTGAGATATAAAATGGTTTTTCTACATTCTTACAAGTAAAGAGCATCTGTTTGTTTTGTTCCAAACTATTTTTCCACTTCTAGATTACAAAATTAGTTCACCTCTCACAAGTAATGACAATCTCCTCTTATGATGCTACTCCTAAATTTTTGTAACTACTCCTAACTTCCTTTCCATCCGAAATTTTAGAAAAAGTTTAATTTTTTTTTTAATTATTACTCATTTCTATTTTTATAACCAAGTTAAAACCCAAAATCTTTTATTTTCATATAGTTGAAATTACAATTCACTACTTGTCAAATATTTTATTTTCATATAATTGAAATTACAAAAAAATACCTATATTCACTACTTGTATAGCAAAATTCTTTATGAAATACTAATCTCAATTTATTACACTCCTAAATATGCAGAGACTTCAACTATATAAATTGTTTGGACATGTAGATTTATTTTAAATTTAATTTATTTACAATGTATTTTCTATTT
>APFE031460784.1:1364-53941 GCA_000404065.3 Pinus taeda
ATGGTTTGAGGAGTGGTAATTCCAGCCAATGCATTACAAGATATGGTTGGATTCATTTCTTCTTTATCTAGGCTTTGTTCCTGGAGTATATCTGTAGGAATTTACAGCGTAAGTTCCTCAGACAGAACACCAAAGGACACTGCTCACAAACAGATCACAGATTAATACACCAGTATTTTTGACGTGGTTAAAACCCTCAAAGAGGGAAATAGTCCACGGCCTGAGCCAACACAGCCACTTCAGGCAATTTATTAATAAAAGAATGAAAATTTACATAAGATTCTCTCGTTAACAATTAACCTACAAATGAACCTCCATGTGCTTTAAATAGAAATCATGGACCAATCGGGTGTTAAGCCACGAATCAAGTGTCGGTAATACCGAGGAGAGAATGAACCATCAGATTGTAAGTTACAAATGTACATAGTAAAGAAACACACTTTACCTAACTCAATACTAGACCAAGTTATACTTAACTATTTCCTATGTGTCGGAATATCCTAACAATATCCTCTTCCTTTGACCTTTCTTGCTCCTTTCCTTCTTCCTCTTCACAATCTATGTAAAATAATTTCTTCACAGCACACTTATGCCTTTTAGTGTATTTTCTATCACAACTATAACAAACCCTTTTTCTCTTTTTTCTTCCAATGGTTGTGGTGTCAACCTTATAGGTTGTGGAAGGCTAGGGGTAACAACACTTCCATCTTTATAGTTGTGACTAGTATGCTTCTTGGTTGCCATAATTTTTCTTTCCATTTTTCTTGCTAACCTGAATGCCTTCTCTAATGAATCAGGTTCCCAAAGGTGAACATCATGTTGGATATTATCCTTTAAAGACCCTATGAACACATCTATCCTATGCTCCTCTGGAATATCTTTTACCCTTATGTTCAATTTTTGGAACTCCTCAATGTGCTCCATTATTGAACCCTTTTGTTTGAGACTTATCAATTGGCTAAAAAAAGTGTTGCTTTTTGTATCCTCATAATGTGCCATCAATTCTTCCGTAAAAATTTCCCAAGTGATAAATTGTTTACAAGAGCAAATCCATTGATACCATACAAACTGATTTGGTTCCAAATATAAATTTGCCATACGTACCTTTTGTGTGTTTTGCACATTATTGAGATCAAAAAATTGCTCCATCTGTAATATCCATGTTGCGGGATCCTTGCCATCAAACTTCCTCATATCACTTTTTGGAATATGATGGGTCTTCGATCGCACATTAGAGTCTATGGAATCATGATTAACATTTCTTTTGTTCTCATCATGAGTTTCCTTTACTACCCTTTCACCCTTAGTGACCATTTCTTGTAGCAACTTATTCATACTTATCTTCAATTCGTCCATGTCTGTCTTCAAATTTGTCTTCAAATCGTCCATGTTAGTCTTCAAATTTGTCTTCCAATCATCCATCTTAGCTTCCACGCCATTTATATTAGATTCCATGACATTTATCTTTCTTCTGTTAGCTTTTGTGAGGCTGACATTTTTTACACTTGGTCATGTAATTTTGATATATCATGTAGCAGTTCTTCCTCTTCTTCATGAGTCATGCTAGAGCTTTCAGGTGTTTGCATTTTCTTTCCTTGGGGCATCAGTTACTGATAATAATGCCCTACTAGCCCTTTGAATTCCTTCAAAATAAATTTTCAAACCAATCTTAAGCAAAAATTTAAAAAAATCTACAGACCTTCTTTTCTTTGTAGGAGCTTGATCTTGCATCTGATGTATCTTTGTACTTTCAAAACATCGAGTTCTAAAATTGTGACCTGTGGTAGCCCTCTATGTTCTCTTTCAAATTGCTACCAGTCTGACCCCAATTGGATTTTCCAATGAAGAGTTATGCCAAATCTCCCACAGTGAGCTGATTATAGACCTTTTCAGAAAAGCAAACTTGTATGAAGTGCCACGTGTCACTATTTGGACCCCTGGCTCTAAAAAATATCTAGGAGAAACTACAGTCCGTCCTCTTTCTTCACCTTCTTGCGAAATTTCAATCCGATGCTCAGAGCGAACGTTATGATGATTTCCCTTGGTCACCTGTTTGGAATGTAATTTAGGAGTCTGCAAAAAGACCAACTTCCTCGGATCATATCTCTGCAAATATAGCGCGAACAGCTCCAAAATTCAGACCCGAACTGCAACGCGATGTCTTCTCAAATGGGTTTTTTTTCCAACTTCTGAAACATTGCAAAAAAAAGTTATTGCAAAAATTCCATGATGACCTATTTGGAGCAGTGAAACCCTAGAACTTGGCTCTGATACCAAATGTTATGAAACTAGCTCAAGAAAAGATAGAAAAGATAGATCAACGCCTTATAATTCAGCCTCTTCAAGGGGGAAACCTCCTTTACATTACATAAATGAACAATTCTTGATGATACAAATGACAAAACCTCCTTTCTATATATAGGAGTCTAAGGAGTTCGCAATATAAACAGCCGACCTAACAATAATAATATAAAGCCACGAAAATAACAATAGAGGGATTCTATGGGGCACAGTAATAATAATATGGGGGCAATAGGGCACAACAATATTAATAAGGGGTACAACTACCATAGTAATGGGGTAATCACTAGTATTATAGGGACCCAACAGAAATGAAATATTGTCTACTGCAGTAATGAAGGAATGAAATAAATTCTTTAAACACACCACTCATATAACTACTTGCTAAGAGATATTTCTTTAAAACAATCCTAAGCTAATATGTGTGTAACACTAACTATCCTAGGCACACAATCTGAAATAATCAAACACTTTACTACTGTGCATATCAATGGACACAATAACCTTTTTTCCTTTTTGTCATTTTTGGTGAAAATATGAATGTTAATTCCTCTTGGTGGTATGTTAGGTGGGTTAGAGATGGTTCTAAAAGGTTATATGGCTTGGCAAGTGAGTAGGGGTCGTCTCCTCTCTTTTTGGGTTCTTTTTCCACAAATCAACCTCAAAGAAGGCTACTACAGTTCATCCTATACGATGTCCTAATGCACTTACAAGATGTCCTAATGCTCCTACAGGATCCCTTCTATTCCTACAAGATCTGGCCGAAAGTAGTAGGAGTGACGTGGAAGGTAGTATAGGACTTAGGGAAGGTGAATTATGGGAGATATTAGGAAAGGAGGTGGCTAGGACTTCCTGAGAACTCAAGCCAAAGTTCGTAAGATGGTTCTATTTGCCCAACAAACATGGAAAGTTGTTCTTGCGGAATGATAAATTGCTTGATAGACTTACTAGCTCTTGGTGATCATTGATGGATGTGGTTATGCTGGGGATGCTAACATAAGATCTTCAGCACTAGTGAAACTCCTGCAATACACACATCATTCGCATTTACCCATCAATCATGGAAAACAAGAAATATTTCCAATCAACATAAGAAAACATAATTCCATTATTTAATTGCCTAGTTCATCCATGGAAATATTTGCATAATTTTTTGAAACGCCATGAGATATAATACAATGTTGGAAATACTAGAGGTAACAACTAAAACCTATTCTTAAAAACTGAAAATATACTGGTCTGGGTAGCAGAAAACCCTAAATTACGTAATAAATATGAATTTTTTCTCATTTGGTCTGAATAGGAGTTTTTACTCAAACGATGGTTCCTAAAGGGAGGAGTGAGGCCAAATATTCCCGCTATCAACCTTTCTTGTATTCCTTTATCTCTCTAAAGTTATTGCTAAATCTATGAACAAATAGAAGCAAACTAATCAAATTCACCACTACTTGCAACGAAACAATGCTAAAATCAATTCAACAATTAGTCTATGAAATAACCTAAGAATAGAAGTACAATAAGAGGAACCTTTTCTACTAGGGTTAGGCCCTAACCGAAGAGCTACATCCCTCCAAGTCAACTCATTGTTGGATCAAGGAAATGCTCATTCTCATTATCATATCAAAAAATTACATAATAGTGTTTTGCACAATCCTCTAACTCGAAAATGCTTAGTGCTCTTACAAAAAAAATTCTAAATCCTAATGAGGATTTAGGCCTCCTTATTTATAAAACTGAAGTCTCCAACAAATTCCTTAAATATAGGGAGGCTTGGCTCCCAAACTCAAGATGAACTGGTTCTTAACTGTCATTGGCTTTTGTACCCATGTTCTCCATGACTTGGCTACTTGCAACTCTAAGCTAGTGTGATTTGATTGATGGATATTCGAATGAGTGAGGGTTTAATGAGGAATATCCATACCCTATAATCTCTCCTTGTCTCATTCGAGTTCTTGCACCTTAATTAGCCAAATTTTGATGATTTTCTCCAAAAAAATTGTAAGGAACATTAGCCCACTAGACACAACGCCTTACTTTTACTCACCTCATTAAGAAAATTATAATTAAAACATGTAAGCAAATATGAGAAGAGTTTATTTTAATAATCTTGGAGGTTCATTAAGGTCCATATAGTTACCCAATGATGAGGCTCATGAACCTCTACAAACTACATAGCTTAAGAAGGCAAGTCTTTAATTTTGATTTAATCCTCAAATAGTATTTATACAATCATCAAGAATTATCTTTGGGCATAATCAATTTTAACCATCAACTACATTATATTTGGCGATGACCTTAACTATGTTCTTGAATATGTTGATTATGGTAAAGGTCATTATAGGCCCAAATCAACAGACAAATTGTTTGTAATTGAGCTTTCAACACTATCTAAGATGATCGTCGAAATTTCGAAATGTACTTTAAACCCTAAACCTAACATCTAACCTCCTACATTGGTATCAACCAATTTTCTTAAAATACCTAAATGATAAGAATCGTGACTTCTAGGTTACGATTTCCCTTCTTGAGTCACAATTCAATATCTGCATAGTGTTTATTGTAACAACCCTAGTTAGAAATCCATGTAAAATATATAATACCATAGTGAAGGGACACGTATTCGAGGCTAAATGGTGTGAAAAACATTCTGTTCGGTGTTAGATTCAGTTTATTATGGCTAAGGGAATCAGAAAAGGAAATGGAAAAGACTTTGGAAGGGAAAAATGGAATGTTTGGCACATTTATTTATGAAAATAATGGAAAGTAGGAGAAAAGGAAGGTGAAAGGTCATAGGTTGTATGTGATGAAGAAAATGATAAAATATAATGAAAATTGAATTAAATAGAGGACTTGTTAATAAAAAGGCTTTTGAGGATCAATTGGAAAGATATTGATAGGTTTGTGGTGGAACTTTCTTCTATTCTCGCTCCCTCTCTCTCATACTCTTGGACACCTAGAATTTCTTGGAGCACTCTTGGAGGGGTGTGGCATACTTGGGATTTGGAGAAAGAAGGAAAAGGAAGAGCAAGATTGTGCAAGAGGACATCGGGATCAACAACTACACCGGGTTTTATGCCTCACACATGCATGTGGTTTCTTGGTATTGAGATGTCATTGGTGTAGAGGATAGCCTACATTGAAAATGGATTTTCCTAGCCTTTCCATTTTGTGCGTAGCCATGGTTTTGTGGGTTCATTTGTTTCCTATTCAGGTTGCTTCTCATGTTCCCTTTTGTTTTGGTTGAGTTATTAGTTCCCAGAAGCCCTTATTTTACTAACACTTTAGAATCCCTGTAATATGTTGGTTTGAGTTACTAGTCTTGGAAGCCTTGGCTATAGAAACATTTTGGAATCACTTGGTGGGTTGAGTGACTAGTCTTATAAGTCCTTGTTGGAAAAACACTTGGGAAACCCAACCTTAGTTGTGGGTTTAGTTACAAGTCCTGTAAGACTAGGTTGGAGCAAACGCTCTTGAGCCCTGGAAGGCTTAGGTAGAGACCAATCTGGTGATGGTTTTCTAATGTCTGACCATGAAGTGGAATCATTGTTTGATGGGTTGAGGTAGTTTTTCCTCTAGAATCCCTATATGGTTTTTATTGAGGTGTTTTTTGAGATCCCGCATTCATCCTTGGAATATGGCACATGACTGATTGGCTGAAGAGAGATCTAGATGAGCCAATCTATAGTCAGGTGGAACATGGTAGTCCCATACCAGGTTGGATTTTACATAATTAATATGAGTTTGTTACTCCTTGTTATTTCATGACTATTGTACTAGTTTATATGTGGATGATATGATTGTGATTTCCTTGGTATTCCTATTGCTATTATGTTGGTTATGGACATGCATTATGATACTAGCTAGGTATGCTTGTCATCATGTTTTTATTTTTAAATTAATGGACAATGTATCTGTGGAATAATGGACGAAACTACATCTAATGTGTTGAGGCATCAATGGTTCTTACCAATTTTCAGATGAGTATGAGGCCCATATGCTAAGATTTGTTGTTTAAACTTGTAGAGTATATATTTTGACATGTTTGAAAAAATGCTTGTTATAGCTAATAGGGGTCTAGTTAAGCCCTTGTTCAAGTGATTGAATTTTTTACATTATTCCATTGTTATATTTTTGTTTTGAAGGAGTTATTTCGTCTGAGGAAGTGACATGGGCTCTGGGCTTGAAAACGTTTCTTAAATCACTGGGACATAGGCACAAAATTGGGGAGAGAATTCCCTAGATGCTAGCATACCCATGTTGTGGGAGCATCTAGAGCCCCCTAGATGCATGCCTTCCCATATCAAGGGAGTATGCATGAGTTTAATGGTTTAAAAACTCAATGTGACCTAGGGGATTGTTACCTGAGAGTTTGGGATGGTCCGTGGGAGTCCTATTGTTGATGTGGAGGGTATATATGGTACGTTTTCATGAGTTCAACTTCCTTAAAGTGACTTAGGAGGTTGAATCATAGTATAGTAACTTCTCACCACATGTTTACCCTGGTTGTCCAGTTAATTAGGTATATGTGAGTGGAGGCTATTACAGAGTAGTATCATAGCATGGTTCAATCCTTCGAGTAGGTGGGATGTGTGTTTTTCATGCTTTCATGTTGGTTTCATATGCGTTGCTTATGATTGTAGTCGATGTGCTTGGTGACTTTACATGGCATTGATCATGGTTGTAGTGATGTATCCATGTGAAGATTCATGGTGTTATTGTGGGATGTGTCATCATTAGTGTATAGTTGCATATGCATTTGTTATAGATGTCAATGTCTATAGGTTGTTATAGATGCATTTTCATGGTGATGGTTATGTATGTATAGTAGCTCATAAATGCATTGTGAGGTCATTGTATGAAATTAGGTCATGATGATGGTATTTGTATGTTATGATGCTAATGTCTTAGATGAGATAGAGTAGGAGATGCAAATAATTAAAATGAAGTTGCATCATTGGAACTCGGTGATCCGTATTTAAAAAGGAATGCAACAAATTACATATATAATCATACATACAGAGATGCAGTAGAAATAATAGTTGATTTCATTATTGTAAAATACTGAAATATGCTTACAAATAGAAATGGAAATAAACTAGCTAGGGCGATGGTAGCTTATCTCTAAGAAGAGATGTGGAAGCTACATGCCTCTAAATTGTATTAGAATGAGGCTCGAATGCCTATTTATTGTTGAGAAATAATGGAAAACCCTAAACATTGAAAAACCTAACCCTACAAAATGAAGCACTAAATGATGGGCTCCATTTTGGGTAAATTGGTATATCAACTTCCTCAGGTCGTAACTTCAGCATACGATCTTTGTTTGACGTGCGCAATACCTCACTAGAAAGCTCTATTTGAGGAATACATCTTTTGGGAGAGAAACATCAGTCTGTGGCCCCATTGTTACTCCCAGTTTTCCCAAAAAACATTGTTTAGTTCCTCAAAATAGCTCTGCAAGTTGAGGACCCAAAAAACTACTAAAAATAGTAAATTGTGCTACAATTAAGGAAATTAAAAAACCGAAAGAAACAATGGTGGGGGTCTAAGTGAAATTGGCAGCTGGCCACCGATATCCACCTGAAACACTTGAGGCAAGGGCATGTCATCATACATGTTTGTAAGTTGGGAATGCATGTATGTAGGTTAAGGATTGTTATATGCATTATTGTTATGTGTATGCATTTCATTCTATTGATGTTATGGTTACATACATGATATATGTTACTTGATTAGTTTATTGATATGCAAATGTATGAGAGAGTCATGAATGATAGTAACCTATGGTTGTATGCATTGATAATGTTGTTTCACATTAGATAACTTGATGATTATGTTATATGTTGTTGATGAGTATGTTACAGGTTAACTTTTCGTTGTTATATGATAGTTAGGTTGATGATTATGTTATATGTTGTCGATGATCATGTTATACATTAACTTCTTATTATTATATGTTAGCTAACTTGATGATTAGGGTTATAGAAATAATATATTGATGTTATATGTATCATGCTAAATTGGATTGAGCTATGCAGATGGTTAGGGTTATGACATTTTGGTATGAGTCGACTTATTTGTGAAATTGTGTTGTACTAATCTAGACTGATTGTACATGTGTGATTTTTATGCATGAATGACAAATTTTTATGAGGTTATGATGTGAACATCTTATTTAGTTACTTTTATGGATATCATAATCTTATTTTCTTCATTTTCCATTATTTTCCTTAGATATAGTAAGGTATGAGCTTCCTTATATTGTCTACTTTGTGCTTGAATGTTTGATTATGTCATCTATTTGGTGTTTGAGTGTCTGATTTTTTGGTGTCTACTATGTCATCTATCTGTCATTTGAATGTTTGATTACATGCATGATAAGGGTATGTTTTTGTAAGATTTCATGAATGAATGGTTTTATTTTAATATGGTTTATTGACTCATTAAGTGTTGAGACAAATGATATGTACTTGATTGTTAGGTGATAGTTGTATCATTATGTATTATTACTGATGAATGACAGTTGATTGTTGAGTATGTGAAGGTTATTATTCTTTGTAAAGGTTGATTTCCAAGTAATAGACATGATACCTTGATTTGAGGAACATGTGACTGACATGTGTAAATAGTTGCAGGAAACATGCGTGGTATTAGCATGACAAGGTAAAAAATGTGTTTATATAACAAAAAGTTGGTGATGTGACAGTACATAGTAAGGCACGATTACAACAAGGTAAAAAGGTAAAAGAAAGGAGTTGGGTAAGAATTCCTTTGGTTATGTTCAGAAACCCTAATTCCAGAAAAAATGAATGCTTTGCATACATGAAGTCTTATTAACCTTGATTTTGTCTAACATTATGTGGGTATGTAATATATTCATGGACATGTATTTGATAGGTATAATAACTGGTCCCTAGTTCTACCTAGATTTTGTCAAGGGAATTAGAGTCCCTTGAGATATCACATGGGTGTGTTCAGTTGCAAGGGAACATGCTTGACACAACAAGGTAACATAGCTAGTGTATTCTTATATTTATTTATGCACAAACAGTTATGTGTTTATGGCAATATGATGCAGGGGATTGCATGGCAAAGAGACTGCCATAATTTTGAAGAAGGCATAAGTTGAGAATTCCTTTGGAACCACTAGAAACCATCGGGATTGAGTCATGGTGTCTATTGAAAGTCTCATGATTTTGATTCTTTGTGCCTGATTTACAACTTTGTTTGTGTCTAGTGTATGGCCATACCACTTTGTTTGAGGTGTTATGTTGTTATTAATTTTAATGGTTTTCCTCATGTTTGGTCCTTGTCTTTCGTTCTATGTTTTGAGTCTTTGGAATTTGTTTGGAAAAGAGGAAAGTTAGTGGATATTGGAGAGAGATGGATGAAATAAAGTAGGAAATGTAAGATTCAGATGAAGTTGGTGCATGTATAAGGGAAGTTGAAGGCAAGACTATGACATCTAGTTGGATTGGTTGGGTCCATTGGTGTAAATGAATAATGTGAGGACAGTCATGGGAAAGTTAATCAAGAAAGGTAAGGTGAATGGATTGAGACGCCACATGCATTGGCTATGTTGGGAACTCTTATTCTGGATGTTTCGCATGTGTTGCACACATAAAGGGAACTGTCTTAACCTTGATCTTATGATAAATAATAATTATGTTGTGATCGTAATTATGCTTATGTTTATATATGTATACATGTATATATGTATGTATGTCGTTGTTTGATAGGATCATGATTGTTTATGCTAATGTTTATATATATGAATGTATATATGTATGTATATATGTCATTATCTAATAAGATCATGATTTTTTTATGTTGATGCTTATATGTATATATGTATGTGTGTATTCATACAATTGTCTGGGAAGGTCATTATGAATTATTCTTGTGGAGGAATGATTCATTACATATGTGAATGACTTGAAGAGGTTCCTATTTTATGAGGAATCAAGTGGAAGAGTAGTCATGAAAGATATATGAGGTCAATAACATGTGGTTATCAGTTGATGTTATGTGATTATATTATGTTATGGATAGGATATACCGAGGTATACATTAGAAAAATGAAAGAAATATGGTTTGCGAGATGTTGGGATAGGAAGGGATGGTGAAGAGACATTAAAAGCAAGGTTGCTTGGTAGAGACAGTGTGGTTTTGGATCTGTGTTACTACTATTGAGCATATGTTGTATATCATGTACATATTGCATCTATGTTGTTGTGCACATGTGGTGTGGTCTATATGTGGTGTGTGTACATAATTTTTATGCAATATTATGTATAAGGTGATACAATAGCGTTGTCTAAATATTGCATATGTAGTGCTCAGTATAGATGGTGCTATGTACATGTTGGATATGCAGTGTTGTGTACATGTTGTATATGTTGTGCTTTGTACATATTGTGTTGTGTGGATGTTGTAAATCTGATGCTATGTACATATGGTGTTGTGTGCATGTGGTTCTTTGTGCTCGTGGTGTTGCGTACATGTCATGCATGTGGTGTTATGTACATGTGGTGTCATGTACATGTTGTGCATGTGGTGATGTATACATGTGGTATTGTGTACACATTGTACATGTGGTGCAGTGTACATGTGGTGATGTGTACACGTTGTGCAAATGGTGCCATGTACATGTGATGTTGTGTACATGTTGTGCAGGCGGTGGTGTGCATAGGTGGTACTGTGTACATGTTGTACATGTCATACTCATTTACATGTCATATTATGTTGTGTACATGTGGTACTATGTATGTACATTTTGTATTCATCACATCGTGACATGTGTATTCATTGTGTTGTATGTTGTGTACGTATATGTATTATGTTTCATATCAGGTGCAAGTGTGTGTATTGTGTGGTGGTGTACACCGGATGTAGGTGTATTTATTGTGTTGTCCTGTACACCGGGTGTAGGTGTATGTGTTGTATGTTAGGGGTAGGTTCATGTATTACATGGTACTGTATGTTGTGTGTGGTTGTATGTGTGGGATGTACACTATGTTTATGTGCACATGGTTAAGGAGAAGGAACGGGGTATTTTTCAAGTGTGGAAACCAATCTAGTCACAATATAGAAAGGATCAATTAAAGGAAAAATATAAATATTTTATTTCAGTTTTAATTATACATGTGATATATGATTCTGGTTGATCTAGGAGGATTCTGTTGATTCAATTGTATAGGTGTTCAAGTGTCCTCATCACTTCACTAAAGCTTCAATTGATTGACAATGTTCATTAGAGATCAGGTTGTTCAGGTAATGTTCATATTTTTCATGGCGTTGAGTGGATCTGTTGTTGTACCTGGCTATCGACTTATGTTCATCGACAGTTGCACCAGGATTGGTCGACGACAGGTGCCTTGTCATTCGACTCACAGAGTTAGTGTCATCATGGGTGTCGTCTTGGTAGAGGATCGATATCGTCTTTTGTCTACAATAGGCATGGGTTTATTGTAATCATGTGAAGAATGTCCTGAACATCACATTGTGACCATATTTTGCATATGGGTTTATAAAACTACATGTAAACCCTAATATATCTATTAAATCCTAGACCTATGCCTAAGTTCTACCAACCATGATGCAATACAAAAAACATGCATTAATCCTAATTCCTAATGCTAAAACCTAAGTCATCAAACCTAACCTAAATCCTAAAGTCCTAACTCTCAGACTATATGTAACCACAATATAAAACATTACAAATAAACAAAATAATTAAAAACATAGTCAGAAGACAGTGCAAACATCTAACCGTGTCGGAAACATGTGACCGGAGGTATGGTTAAGCCACAGTGATCAGGGTTAACCCTAACCGCAACTCTTTAACAACTTCAAACTATAATTCTGTTCACATGGGCAGAAGGGAATCACCAGGGTAACATTCACAATATTGTTGCAGCTCAAAACCATGACTGTAGCCATGTCATGTTAATGTGTAAGCCGTCAAGATAACGGTATAAGGCTTGACCTTCGGACTTGGAAATCATGCAGAGTTATCACATGTGACACATCTCCATAGACTGGAACAGCTGGAGAACAAGCCATTGAGGTAACCGGTAAAAAATGGTTTATTACAGGTGTAAAAATGGGTCGTTAACGCCTCTACCTTATTAGCTGTCAACTAGCGGTTTCAGGCTAACCTAAAGTTTATTTTGGGTTTTAAAACAGTTTTGGTTACAAAATTAATTTGACCACCATGCCAACCTACCTAGGTGTCTGATCTGTAAATGAGATCTTAGATAATTTTTAAGGTATTACAGACTCATGTGCATGGATTTGCCTATGTCACTTTATGCAATGGATCAATAAGATTGTAAAATACATAAAAAATGAAGTAATTAAAAAACATAATAGACAACACACATAAACACAACAATTTTAATAAGGAGTTCACCCAACACTCTTGGGCTACATCTCATGGTCCAGCCTTCAGTGATGACCTCTCTATTATGTCTTCAAATGCAAAGTTTTCACATAAGTGATCTCAATTTGAGTCTCACATAATAGATACAAACAACAAGGCTTCACTTGGATCCCCCAAGTCCTTCTAAGTACGCAGACTCTCCTCGCTGACTCTTTGTCTCTGCTTTCTCTCTATCTCAACATTGCTTGTCTCTATTTCTGTCAGTCTATGGCTTTAAAGCCAATCGATGATGTCTTTTCATTTCTTCTTCTCAGGCTCTCTAGCTCCCCCACCTCTGTTCACTTAGATCCTGTTTTGAGCATTAGCAATCATTGTTAAATGCCTTCAGGGATGCTGGCCACCTATTATGTAACAGGATGCGTCATCGTGCCTTTGAAATTCAAAAATTAGTCATTTTTTTATTACACAGAGAAACACTGCAAAACATGGAAAAATCTACCAAAACATTGTTCATCAGATTTCAAATATTCATAAATCCACACTATATTCTTATTGGGTCTACCTTTATATTGCTTATTGCATCTCCATCGCTAATCTAGAAGATCTAGATCCAGCAGCTCTGGTACATTTCAGGCAGCCCATGCGTATGGAAGTTAACTACCTGAAAGGAATGGTTTTCTCTTTCCAAGAACTAGACACGTGGCAGCTAATGTATAGGGTTAGGTGGAGCCCAGAAAAAACCACTTACTGGTTACGACCATCCAAATTCCTGCTTGTTTCCTTTGTATTAAAAGCACATTAAACACTGAAAAACCCTGTAAAATGGCTTTTAGATGGACTTGAAATATTATGCATATGCATTCATAAACCATTTTGGGTCTGGTTTCATTGCATCAGACACATTTCCTTTGTAATCCATTCATTTGGTGGAAATGCGAAATATAAAGGAAATTACTGCTTTCTGGATTGCAAAATATATAGAATATCATCTATAACTCCATCGGGTCTGACTATGCCAAGCAATATGTATATCAACCCTACTCTATTATATTTATCGATTGCGACACTACAATGCAACTTGGGTCATTAATCTGTGTGTTTGATTGACAGTCCTCGTTGACTCTGTCGATCACTATCAGATGTTCCATATGGTGTGCTCCAATTTCCTCTACCTGCCATCGTCGATTGTGATTTTCTGATTGGATCTAGACCATTGATCGGTCAGATCTGACGGCTCTGATACAAAGTTGTTTTAAGCCTCCGATAAGCCTGTTTTCACTGTTTTCTCCATGTTTTTGCCTCACGATAGTGTAATCCAGCTTTTTAACATGTTCTTCTTTTACGATAGTTTTGAATGTTTGAAGACTTAGAGGGTTTTCTAGGATCCATTTGGATCACGTCTTCCCACTAGAAAGGCTTTTGGACCACCGAAAGTTGGTTTTTAAGCATCAATCAGGTGAGGATATAGCTTCCTCACTTGTCCAATCCATATCCATCTTGTGCTGCTTGGATTTGAACCTTTCAGTTTGATTATGAGGTACTCACCATCGCCTCTATGTGTAGTTCTCGCCTTCCTGTCCAGAACTGTATCTTCCTGTAACCCATTGAGATATTCAAGTAATAGATCATCAATATAAGGCAAATATCTTTGCTCTTTGGGATCATCAATCAATGAAGATTCAAATAGTCTCAAGTTCTCTGCATTAATTACTAAATAGATGTGCATGTAGGCTGGTAAATCAAGGCGAAAAGTGTTCTCACCAATTTTCTCAAGTATCTTGAAAGGCCCATACTTTATTGGCTTTAGCTTCTTACCTTCACCTTGCATTCTATCTTTGCTAATGTATAGCCAGACTTTATCACCAATGTGGAAGGTATGCTCAATTTAATGCTTATCATGCTTTGCCTTGTACTTGGCATGGCTTCTTTCCAATTGTTCCTGCACTACCTGGTGAATTTCTTGGATCTATTCAATGAAATTGATTGCTTTGTGCACATCACTGTGTCGATCAACTGTTATTTCTTTACTAAAGAAAAAATCCAAGGGAGACCTTGGTCTGAAACCAAAACAAGTCTCAAAAAAAGATCTTTGTGTAGAAGAGTGTTTAGCATGGCTATAAGCATGTTGCACATAACACAAATTTTCATCTCAAACCTTGGGATGCTTACTGCAATATCCCATGAGCAAATGGATCGTTATCCTGTTGACCACCTCTGTTTTGCAATCTGTTTGTGGATGAAAGGAAGTTCCCTTCCTTAATATGGTGTTTATCAGTTCCCACAGACTTGACCAAAACTTCCGAACAAATCAGGAATCTCGATCAGATACAATGGAAGTGGGTAACCCAAAATGAACCCATACATGCTGAAAGAAAAACTTTTATGTTTGTTCAACTGTAATATACTTGTTACAAGGTATTAAAATAAACATTTTGTTGAACCTATCCACAACAAGATATAAATAATCATGATCTTTTCTAGATTTTGGCAGTCCCCCAAGAAGGTCTATGGAAACACTTTCCCAAGGATGAGGAGGAACTAGAAGTGGAGTGTACAGGCCTAGTTTTCTATTGTTGGGCTTGCTTTTAGCACACATGGTACACCCTTTAATATATCTACAAAATATTTCATGCATTCTTGGCCAATAATAAAATCTTTGCAACTATTTTACTTACACCAAAATGACCTGAAATTAGAGAAGCATGTGTTTCTCATATTATGTTAACTCTTTCAGTTTGAGGAATACACAACTTTCCCAAATGATACAATATTTGGTACTTAACATGATAATCCAATTCTTATACTTGTTTTCCATGACTGAAAGTTGCATATACATCGTTAAAATATAAATCTTGAACATGTTGTTCAATGCTGCTTTCATGCAATACTGAGTTATGCTTAAGTATAGTAGATGCATTTATGATTGGTCTGGACAACATATCTACAACTTTACTGTGTATTCCTTTCTTATATCTAATGACAAGATGAATCTATTGTAGAAATCCCATCCACCTATAGTGTCCCTATTGCTGCAATTTAGTTTGTGAGTGCAACTATTGAAGTGGTTGATGATCAGTATGTACAATTTCTTCTTTGCCCAATAGGTAATGTTTCCACTTTTTCACACTCTGTACTAATGCATACAATTATTTATCATATGTGTGATAATTAACTACTGTAAAATTAAATGTCTCATAATGATAATGTATGGATTTACCATGTTGCATCAACACTGCTCCCATGGCATAGCCACTGGCATCTGTTTCAATCTCAAATGGTATTTGAAGATCTGGCAATGCTAGTACTAGCCTTGTACTAATTTTTTCTTTCAAGGTGTCAAAGGATTTTTGTTGTTTGCCTCCCCACTAAAACACCTTGTTCAATCCTGTCAAAGCATGTAAGGGAGCCACAATCAAGGAAAAGTTAGCAATAAACTTTCTCCAATATTATGCTACTCCTACGAAGCTTCTAACTTTTGTAGTAGATTTGGGTTTATGCCAATTCACAATGACTTCAACCTTAGAGGGATCTATCTTCAATTCAACACCCCCTACAATATGACCAAAATAATTTAAAAATGCTTTGCAGAATTCACAGTTTGACAATTTCACATAGAGATTTTCTTTTTTCAAAACATCTAGAGTCCACTTTACATGATTCAAATGTTCTTCCCGTGGTTTACTAAAAACAAGAATTTCATCTAAATATAAAATTACAAAATCATCAATAAAAGGTTTGAGTACATCATTCATTACTCTCATGAAAGTGACAGGAGAATTAGTTAAGGAAAAAGGCATAACTAGCCATTCGTACAGCCCTTGCTTTGTTTTAAAAGTAGTCTTCCATGCATCTTGTTCTACTACTTTGACCTGATGGTAGCCACTATGCAAGTCCAACTTGGAAAATTAAACAACTTCTTTTAGCTGATCTAATAGATCATCCATGTGAGGAAGAGGATAATGATTCTTAATCATTATTTTATTCAGTGCTCTGTAATCAATGCACATCCTCCATGAACCATCTTTCTTTCTCACCAACATGATTGGAGATCCACATGGTGATGTGCTTTGCCTTATGAACCCTTTCTCAAGTATCTCCTATACCTGCTTCATAATCTTTGCATTCTCTAAAGAAAATAACATGTACATTCCGATGTTAGGCAACAGAGCATGTTGTTGCAAATGAATATCATGTACAATTTCCCTTTTGGGTGGCAGACCTTTAGGTTCTTGAAATAGGATAACATATTCTGAAACAACTGTTTATAAATTAGATTTATGTTTAGCATGAAAGCCCTAAAATACATTGGCTTTATCAGGGTTCTCTTCTTCTACAACCATTAGTAAAAATTGCTTGCATGAATTTACAATTATTTTCATCTGCCCTAAGTTAATGAGAGTCTATTTATTTTTGAGCTAATGAGCTCTCACAATATATTATATTCCATATTTTGGGAGTTGATACTTATTTTTATATCTATAGAAAATGGATTTTCTATCATACAAGTAAGGACTTCCTAAAACAATACCACATATATCCAAGGGAACTATATCTAACTAAATTCATGTATAAATGTTGACCCAAATGCAAACCTAAGTTTAAGTTGTCTAGTCACTTGTAGATTTGCTTTATCACATACCCAACCTAATGGATATGGCTTCTTGTGAGGTGTGGCTAGCAGTCCCAACTTCTTTACAATTGCTTCAAAAATCAAGTTTACTTGTGAACCACTATCAAATAAAGTATCAATCATTTGATGCTTGGAAATAACTCTAATATGAAAAAGCTCATGTATTTTCCTCTCATTTTCTTCATTATCAATAGATTGTAGAGAATTAGTAGTAGATTATTTAGAAATTTTACCTTTTATACTTGTAATTGTGACTGTTGTTCCATCACCTAAGTCTGACCCCAGATCTTTATGAATAGTAGCAGTAGTCTTCTTCTTCTTGCCACTGAACTTCTTGGGTTTTAGCTGTGGATGAAAAGACCAACGATGTTCATCATCATGTCCATCCTTCTTACTATGACTGCATGAAGGATTGTCTTTTTGTACAATGTTTGTCTTCCTCTCTTTCCATTTTTGCTTCTTCTTTTGCTTTTTCTTGCTTGCAGTGGGTTTTTATGATCCCCCAATCTCCGCGTTCACATTCTTGCCTCTAGCCTCTAGATGTGTAGCCTGAACTGACACCTCATCTATGCTAGTAAGGTTAAACATGAAAATGGTGTACCTCAAGTAGCTATGAATACCACCTATATACTTCAACAAAGTTTCAGGCGAGTGTACAGAAATTCCTAGAATTAAAGTTATTTTTCTAAATTCCTAGGTATAGCTTTGTACACTTTTCCCCTTTAATTGGCGAAGATTTTGACAACTCATCATCCCTTGCTGCATATAAGCTAGTGGATACAACTATTTTTTAATGGAAGAAACAAATTCACTCCAGGTAAAAAGAATTTTACCATGCTTCCTCAAATCAGCTTGTGTCATGCCTTCCCACCACACAAGGGTAGTTCCTCGAAGGTGAAGGCTAGCTAGCTAAATCTTTCTCCTTTCTAAATCAATGTTTTGCACCCTACAATATACATCAATCTGTCTAATCCAATTATCTAGGTTCTACATTTAATTCTCCATCATATATGGGCAAATCAAATTTTACATCTAATTTAATCAAAGGGCTAGAAGGAGGGGTTGATAGAGGAGGCTCTTCCCCTTTCCCTTTTCCTTTTGAATGGCCATGTAGAAGAGGTTCCTCCATTCCTTTGTCTTTTTTGGAGGTTGAAGTATCTTCACCTCAACCTTTCTTAAATTCTCGATACATCCCTTCTACCATGGCTCTCATGGTCATGAAATTGTCCATGAACTAAGAGTTTGATTCCAAGGGAATTTCTTCTACCATTTTCCTCCTAGGATAGACTCTTCCTATTTCTGGGTTAGTCTCAACTAGTTCTCCTTCTCCTAATTTGAGGTTCGATCTAGTTAGCATTCAACAATCCAACATGAGATTGTCTAACCTTAGCAAACATAAAGCTATTATACCACTTGATCTATAAATGAGATCTTCGAAAAATTTTAAGGTATTATAGACTCATGTGCATGGATTTTCCTATGTTACTTTCTGCAATGGATCGATAAGGTTCCTAAAAGCATAGAGAATGAAGTAGTTAAAGAAAATAATAGACAACACACATAAACACCACAAGTTTAGTAAGGAGTTCACCCAACACTCCTGGGCTACGTCTCCTAGTCCAGCCTTTAGTGGTGACCTCTCTATTATGTCTTCAGAAGTAGATTTTTTACAAAACTGAGCTCAATTTGAGTCTCGCACAATAGGTACAAACAACGAGGCTTCACTTGGATCCCCCAAGTGTTTCCGAGTACACAGACTCTCCTCACTAACTCTCTATCTCTAATTGGTGTCTATCTCAGCACTGCTTGTCTCTATTTCTGTCAGTCTATAACTTTAAATCCAATTGACATTGTCTATTAATTTCTTCTTCTCAGACCCTCTTGCTCCTAGACCTTAGTCCACTTAGATCCCCTTCTGAGTATTAGAAATCATTGCTAAATGCCTTCAGGGATGGTAGCCACCTATTCTGTAACGGGATGGTTCATCAGGCCTTTGAAATTCCAAAATTTGTTGTTTTCTACTTACATAGAGAAACACTACAAAACACGTAAAAATCCACCAAAACACTGTTCATCAAACTTCAAATATTCATAAATTTCCACTATATTCCTATTGGGCCCACCTTTATATTTCTTATCGCATCTCCACTATTGATCTAGAATATCTAGATCCAATAGCTGTGGTACATTTCAGGTGGCCCATGCATACAAGAGTTAACCACTCAAAAAGAGTGGTTTTCTCTCTCTAGGGCGTGGACACATGGCATCCAATGTACGGGCTCAAGCAGAGCCCAGCCAAAACCGCTTACTGCTTACGGCCATCCGAAATACCGCTTGTTCCCTTTATATTAAAAACACATTAAACACTAAAAAACCCCATAAAATGGCTTTAGACAGACTTGAAATATTATGCATATGAATTCATGAACCCTTTCGGGTCCAGTTTCAATACATCAGGTGCATTTCCTTTGTAATCCATTCATTTTGTGGAAATGAAAAATACAAAGGAAATTTCTACTTTCCAGATTTTAAAATATATAGAATATCATCTACAACTCCATCGAGTCTCACTATCAGAAGCTAGATGTATATCGGTCCCTCTCCATTGTATTTAACGATTGTGATACTGTGATGCAACTTGGGCTATCGATCTGTGTGCTTGATATATGGTCCTATTTGACTAAGTTGATCACTATCACAAGTTCCATATGGTGTGCTCCAATTTCCTCTGCCTGCCATCGCCGATTATGATTTTCTGATCAGATCTGGATCGTTGATCGGCCAGTTCCAACGGCTCTGATACAAAGTTGTTTTAACCCTACGATAAGCCTATTTTCACTATTTTCTCCATGTTTTTTCCTCCGAATAATGTAATCCAACATTTTAATAGCTTCTTCTTGTGTGATATTTTTGAATGTTTGAAGACTTAGAGGGTTTTCTAGGATGCATTTGGATCAGTGTCAAGTTACTACTAGACCGAGGTTCCAACACACATTCTGAAGCAAAAAATTCACCATGTATTCAATCACAAGTGGTTTGGATGAACCCGAAGGTATTTAATAGGTATATTTATCCTTTGAAAGACATTAGAGTGATTTTTCCTTTTGTATGTAGATTCTAGAGGACAGACAATTTTGTTTTCAGAGTTTTAAGGACCATCCGGGGTCAGTTTTGGAAACCGTAAGTAGCATTGGAAATCTAGTTAATAGGGCTATATAATGAAAGAGTTCAAAATTACCTTCGTAAAAGTTTAGTCTAACTAAATCACTGTGTAATATACTCATTTATTCTCATTCCTAATAAAAATGGTTGCACATATTGAAAGCAGACATTGCAACATAGTCCATCAGGGATGAACTCCGTCATTAATTTGTTGTTTGGTATCACTATGTTTTTACTGTTTTCACTTATGTTATGCATCCATTTTATGTTTAATCAGTTGTCGCAAAGTGTTTTGCTCAAGCAGTTTACCTCGATTTTCATGCTTTCTGTTATCGTTCAAATCACTAATGGTTAATCAATTCTACATGAGTATTTAGTTTATGATCATATCCTATCATATAATTTGGTATTAGACTAATTTGCATTTTAGAATGTGCCATTTAATGTTAACCAGGTCAAATTCATAATGAGCAGAAGGAATCCTTGAGCAGATCAATCTAGAGATTGGAAAGCGACAAGTCATTCAAAAATTGACCATGTCAGGACCTGATGCAGGTGAAAACACTAAAACTAAGATGAGTGAAGAATAGTTTCAATGGACATCCTTAACTATGCAGCAAACATTGGTAGAATTGTATGAAGATAAGAAGGTGAGAGATGAATCTTCTTGAAAAGCATCAAAGAAGGACAAAGGTAAAGGCAAGGATGATAAAACACCTTCACCTCCATCATCTCCATCATCCTATTCTTCTTCTTCTTCTTCCAGTGTAGAATTTGAAATGGAAAAGAAACCTAAGAAAACATTTCTTTTGAAACTTGATGATAAATTTGAGTTACCCATTTATGATGGAGAAATGAATCCTGAAAAGCTAGATAACTCGATAAAGCAGTTAGAAGTGTATTGTCGCATTCATAACATTTCTATTGATAAAACTAAAATTCAATTAGCTACACTTAGAATGGGGGAAGAACAACTTTAATCTGGTGAGAAAGAAAAACTCAGATTGATGTAAAGCATAAAGGAAAAGTCATCTCGTCATGGTCTAACTTTTTAAAAGCTCTTAGGAAACAATTCTATCCTTTAGGATACATGCAGCAAGTTCTTATTGATTAGCAGCATCTGAGGTAAGGTAAAGGCCAAAACGTTCAGGATTTTACTCAGGAGTTCAGTAAGAAATCATTGGTGCTTGCTATTTCATTAGATACATGTGAAACTTTGTTAAAATACATTGGCAATTTACATTCATATTTGTAGCATACTTTATTGATGTTTAATCCTGATGATTTTGATGAGGTGCGTGTTCAGGCCATACATATTGAGTTAGGTGGCACACCATTCATGCTTTCATCGCATTCATCCAAAGAGTTAGAAACCAAAGATTCTTGTGACAGAAAGGGGAAGAACAACTCGAAGAGAAAGAAATCAATGATAGCTTAGAAGGAGAGACCTACTTGTTCTCATTACTAGAGAATCAGTCATGATGAATTGAAATTCTTGAAACTTCATCGAGAACTTAAGCCCAAAAAGTTCCTTACGGAAAAGGATGAAAATAAGGCCATTGCAGTAGTCCAAGAGGATCTAGGTTTAGATTCAGGTGATGGGAGGAGGATATCCGCCATGGTTACAATAGGTAAAACTTCTGATACTGGTTCAAGTTCAAAAACTATTATATCTTCTTCAAACATAAATCCTTCACATGAGGATAAAAGATTTGAACTCCTCCACATAACGATAAATTATAAGCATACAAAGATTAACACAATGATTGACATACAAAGTTAATCAACTCGTATTGGAGACACATAATTCTTCATGGGTATGGTTTTGGATGATTCTGTGTCTCCAATACGAGTTGATTAACTTTGTATGTCAATCGTTGTGTTAATGTTTGTATGATTATAATTTATCGTTTGGAGTTAATGTGGTCCTAGTAGACATATGTAGAGTTGTCTTACAATTTCCTTATCTTTATCATAGAGATATAGTGCTTTATAGAAGAGAACATAAATATCACCTAAAGAAAGAAGGGGTTGAATTTATTGTTAGGGCACATAAAGTCAAATCAAACTTGGACTTAATCGTTACAAATCAAGTTAAGTAGTTAATAAGTTCAAGTAAATATGTACTCATGTTTACTAAGGAAGAACATAAGGATGTTTGTTTGGAATGCGAGATTTAGTTTATAGATCAATTGGTCAAGGTGGTTAATTATTTTCCAAGAAATCTTATTAATAAATAGGATAAGTAACATGAGATACTTTTAATGCGCTATGAACATCTTCTTAAAGAGAGAATGACTCTCAACTCAGTCATTCAACTAAACTCTAGAAACTATCATCATCAATAGTGTATTGCAGGGAATAGTACATGTGAGTCTAATTAGAGACTTGTTTCAGTTGGTATGTTTATTTTAAGTTCGAAGGGTGCAGATCAATATTGAGGAAAGTTATAGTTACATTTCCTCGATATTGCATCATCATTTCATGCTTTAAAAGGTAACGAAGCCTCTTTTCAAGTGGAGAGGAAGTCTATAAGTTTTCATGACAAAGCATTTTAGAAAGTAGATCTAATGTTTCCTTCTCGTGATTTGAAAACTAATGCATTAAGTTAAAGTGTTACTCAATGGATATATTAGTTACCAGATGAAGAAATGGTGATTCAGGTAAATCAACAATTACTTAGATACTTTCAAAGTCAAACTAAGTTGCAGCAGTCTTTACATCATAGCTGGATGAGTTCTCTGTAGCAAGTTCACTTTGTAATCAGTCAACAGGAAAGTAAATCAAGTTAGGTAATTGATATGAAGTTAAAATCAAAGGAGTCTTTGAATATTTCAGTTATTCCAAAAGTAGATTGTAAATACCCATCAGATGTATTGGACAAAGTTCTACAAATATTGTTTTCAAAGATGTTTTTGAATCACTAACTCATGAATCTTCGTGGAAAGAATTCAATTTCCATGTTGATAACAGGTTGTTTTCCCATTATCACAAGTTGTTCATATTGTGGATGGATGAAATAGGTCACCGAATTGAAAAG
Source organism: Pinus taeda (assembly GCA_000404065.3). NCBI lineage: Eukaryota > Viridiplantae > Streptophyta > Pinopsida > Pinales > Pinaceae > Pinus > Pinus taeda. The sequence goes on from APFE031460784.1 coordinate 24,882, forward strand.
TGTCATGGTCATCATCATCAGGCTCATCACTTGTAGGTCATTAATCGAATGTATTGGTACATCAATAGGTCAAGGTGGAAAGAGAGGGAGTTCCACACTCATCAACTATTTGTTTAGTCAAAGGTTTGTGGTCCAAAAGATTTCAAGTGGAGAGGAACAATCCAAGAGGATTCCATTGATTCAATTGTAAAGGTGTTCAAGTGTCGTCGCCACTTTAGTGAAACTTCAATCGATTCACAGTGTTGGTTAGGGATGAGGCTATTTAGGTAATGTTCATAGCTTTCATGGTGTTCACTTGATGTGGTGTTGTACCTGGCTGGTGACTTATGTTCATCGGTAGTTTTACTAAGATTGGTCAATGACATGTGTTTTCTTTTGACTCACAGAGTTAGTATCGACATGGGTGTCGTCGTAGTAGAGGATCGATATCATCATTTGTCGACGATAGTCATGGGTTTATTGTCATCGTATGATGAATGTCACGAATGTCACATCGTGACCATATTTTGCACATGGGTTTCTAAAACTACATGTAAACCCTAATCTATGTACTAAATCCTAGACCTATGCCTATGTTCTACCAACCATGAGGCAATACAAAAACCATGTATTAATCCTAATTCCTAATGCTAAAATCTAAGTCATCAAACCTAACCGTCAGCCTAAAGTCCTAACTCTCATACTATATGTAAACACATCATAAAACATTACAAATAAACAAAAAAATTAAAAACACAATTAGAAGACTGCGCAGTCATCTAACCAAGTCGGAAACATGTAACCAGAGGTATGGTTAAGCCATAGCCATCTAGGTTAACCCTAACCGTAACTCTATAACAGCGTTAGAGTATAATTATATTCACATGGGTCGAAGCAAAATTCCAGGGTAACATTCGCCGTATCGGCACATCCCCAAACCATGACTGTAGCCATGTCATGTGAATAGGTAAGCTGTCAGGATAACAATATAAGGCTTGACCATCGGGCTTGGAAAGCACGTGGAGTTATCGCATGTGACACATCTTTGTAGACTAGAACCACTAGAGAACAACCCACCGAGGTAATAACTAGAAAATGGTTTACCACAACTATTCACATGGGCCATTAGCGCCTCCACCTGGTTAGCTGCCAACTAGCGATTCTGGGATAACCTGAAGTTTATTTTTGGGTTTTAAAACAGTTTAGTCAGAAAATTAATTCAACCACCATGCCCACCTACCTAGGTGTCAAATTACAACTAGACCGAGGTTCCAACACACATTCTAAAGCAACAAATTCATCATGTATTCAGTCACAAGTGGTTTTGACGAAGGTGGAGGTCTTTAAGAGGTACGTTTATCCTTTGAAAGACATTAGAGAATTTTGACTTTTGTATGCAGATTCTAGAGGACATAGGCAATTTTGTTTTCAGAGTTTCAAGAGCATCCAAGGTCAATTTTGGAAGCTGTAAGTAGCATTAGAAAATTGTTTTAGAGGGATATATGATGACAGAGGTTAGAATTGCCTGTGTGCAAGTTCAGTCTAACTAATCCACTTTGCAATTGACTCCTTTCTTCTCATTCCTAACAAAAGAGGTCACCCATCTTGAAAGTAGACCCAGAGATGTATCCCATCAAGGATGAACTCAATCATAAATTTGCTATTTGGTATCACTATGTTTTTACTATTTGCAGTTCTGTTATGTGTCGATTTTATGTTTGATCAGATGTCGTAAACTGTTCTTCTCGAGTAGTTTACCACGATTTCTATGCTTTTCATTATCTTTCAAATCACTAATAGTTAATCAATTCTACATCAGTATTTAGTTTATGATCATATCAGATCATTGGTTTATGATGATTACATGTGATATATGAATGTGACTTATGATAGTTACTTATGATCCATGGTTTTGATTTATGATGGTTGATTTTTGAGCTAATAAGATGTGATATGTTTATACATGATGATTTAGTCAAAGATGCTAGTTTGAACTGTTGTGATGAGAAGATAATAGGATTGTAGGTGTACCTTATTGATGAGCCACCAATGATGTATGTTTTGAATTTATTCCAATTTGTTTCGAGTCTAATGGAAATTATGTGCTTGGTACATAAAAGCATGAAAATGACCAGTTGGGTGGACAAAATTGACAGAAAACATTAGCAACAACAAAAAAAGGAATTGGAATAGGCAATAGTATGTTGGTAAAGAATTCAAGAGTAGAGCCATTGTGGAACACGGTACCCAATAGTGTACATTGATTTCCATGAGAATGCTATGATCGATATGATGATTTTAAGGTAATGCCTTGGTTTTTGGACCTTCCGATGTGAGGAAACCTTGCCAAGGAATGGACTGACAGGTATGGGGGTGCCAACAAAACTTGGGAGGTGTGTGATTACACAAAAGGAGGTGACTAGATTGCCCAAGGGACTATGTAGCGGAGAAGGGAAGGTTGGGAATATATTTATTCTGGTCATTAGCATTGCCATAAGAAATCAGATGCACATTAGGAGTGTTCCCTGAAACAATGAGGCGGTAATTATTCACTAAGGGTACAATAACGCAGGCTTCTAGCATTGGACATTAGATGTAGACTTTGACTTTGGAAATAGATTTTTAACTTGCTGGGAAGGAAGTGAATTTTTGTACTACTTTAAGGGTGGAGGTGTGAGGCCCTTGATTCGCTTCTTGTTGATGTAGTCATCATATCATTTATTTGATGGTTAAGAACATGTGCATATGTGTATATTATTCTAAATATTGTATCGAACTGAATTTATAAAGCTCCTTAGATACTATGGTTATTTGTTGGTTGAAGAAAATGTGCATGAGTATATGTGGTTGTTATTATAAATATTGTAATGAGCTATGTTATAGAGCTCCAGTAAGTGGTATGGTTGTCATGTTTTCAGAAATGGTCAGTGTAAATACTGCAACAAGCTATGTTATAAAGCTCCATGGGTAGTGTGTTATGTTTTCAATAGTCTTGTTGTTTATGTGTGTCATTTAACACTAAGGAAAGTGTTCCCCCAAGTGGGAGGGTTCTGAAACAACCTGGGTTAAAAATCCACCTAAGAATATATAAGACCATGGTCATGGGACATGTATTCCAAGATGAATGGTGGGGAAAACTTCCTATTGGCTATTTATCTGGCTTATTATGGCTAAGGAAATTGGTAAAGGTTTTCGAAAGACAAAATGGCATTTTGGCACATTTATTTATGAGAATAATGCAAAATAGAAGAAAATGAAGATGAAAGGTCACAGGTTCCATGTGAAGAGGAAAAGGAAGGAACATAACTAAAATTGAAGAAAATAGATGCCTCATTGATAAAAAGGATTTTAAGGACCAACTGGCAAGCTCTTTAAAGGTTTTTGGTGGAAATCTCTTATATTCTCTCTCTCTCTCTCACATAGTCTTGGACACTTAGAGCTTCCTAGACCACTCTTGCAGGAGTGTGGTATACTTGGTGTTTGGGGAAAGAAGGAAAAATAGGAGTATGAAAGTGCAAGAGGACATCGGGATCAACAACTATAATAGGGTTTACCTGTACGTATCAACTTCCATGCATGTTTTCCTCACTAGTTTTGGCATGCATTGCACATGCATGTGGTTTCTTCATCATGATTTGTCATTGGCATGGAGGATTGCATGGATTGAAAGTGGATTTTCCTAGCCTTGACATTTCCTCGATAGCCATGGTGATGTGGGTTCATTCCTTTATTTTTCTGGATGGTTTTCATGTTTTCTTTAGCTTGGGTTGAGTTACCAGTTCTAGAAGACCTAGATGGAAAAACACTCTAGAAGCCTTGTAATAGCTTGGGTTGAGTTAATAATCCTAGAAGCCTTGGTTGGAAAAAGGCTCTACAAGCCTGTGGTCGGTTGAGCTTCTAATCTTGGAAGCCCTGGTTGGAAAAACACTCTAGAAGCCTATAAGTAGTTGTGGGTTCAATTACTATTCGTGGAATCCTTGGTTGGAACAGGCGCTCTAGAGTCCTTGCAGGCTTGCATAGAGACCAATATAGTGATGGTTTTGTGAGGTTTGATCGTGAGGTAGAATAATTGTTTAATGGGTTTAGGTGGTGTGGCATCTGAAATCCCTCAATGGCTTAGATCCCACATTCATGAATGGAATATGGTACCTGTGTGATTGGAAAAAGAGGGATTTGGCTCAGCCAATCTATAGTCAAGTGGAATGTGCCAATCCGATATTGGGTCGCCTATTACATCATTAATATGAGATTATTTCTCCTTGCTATTTCATGAGTATTATACTAGTTTGTACATGGATGATATGGTTGTGATTTACTTTCTATATTTCTTGCTATTATGTTGGTTTTGAACATGTATTATGATAGTAGCTATGTATGCCTCTCATTAGCTCTTTACTTGTAAATGAATTGACAATGTATGTCCTAATGGATGAAATTACAGGTAATCTTTTGAGGCATCAATGATTCTTAGTGATTCTTAGATGAGTATGAGACCCCTATGCTCAGATATGTTGTTTAAACATGTAGAGTACATATTTGTGACATGTTTGAAGGAATGTTTATCATGGCTACTAGGGGTGCAATTAAGACCTTGTTTAAATGATTGCATTTTTATCATTATTCCATAGTTATGTTTTTCTTATGAAGTTGTCATTTAGTTCTGTTAGTGGCCTAAGCTCTTGGCCTAAAAAGGTGGTTGAAATCCAATGGATGCATGCACAACACTAGAGAGAAAATTCCCTGCATGCTAGCATAGCCATGCCGTGGGAGTGTCCAAAGCCACCTCAGCATATCCATGCCCATGTCAAGGGATAGTTTGGGAGGTTCATGGTTTAAAACCTTAGTGGGACCCAGGGTGGGCTATGTTGGAAAATACTGAGAGGGGGGGTGAACCGGTATTTCTTAGAAATTATTACTTTTAAATATTTTCAGAGCATTAGTTAATACACAATTATCATTAAGTTTTATGCAATAAAAAAAATGAATAGAAGAATAGAAGAGGCACAAAATTTTTATGTGGAAAACCCCCTTTGTGTCAAAAATCACCGAACACTTTTCTAATAAATTCTTTAATCTTCAACCCCAACTGAAATGAAAGCAACAACTTTCTAGAATTCTAGAAAAGCATTCTTCTCCTGCTCCTACTGGATGAATGCTCCAACACTCGAGATTCTTCAGTAGTCAACTGAATGGATGCCCCCACAACTAATGAGCTACAACTCACCCTAGCACCACCCTACCAGCCTGAATTTTTCACAGGCTTGAACATGTTGGTGGCTTCATGCACCAGCCTAGCACCACTCTACCACCCTAGAGAAGAATGAAAGAGGAATGGACTCCTGTACCAAGGAAAATGGTCCACTTAACAATGATATAGAATGATGTAGAAGAATAAGACACACTAGACCATAACCCCTACTATGACAGAACCACCTAATGATGATCCTATACCTCCCAAGACTGCCTCTTCAAATCTTGGTAGATAGACACTTGTACAAATTTTACAATGTCTGTATGCATTGCTGCCCACATGAGGACTTCGTGTGGTGAACTTCTTACTTCTATTATGCACCTTGATTTCTGCTCTTGTCATGCTACCCTTTCTCATTTTTTTGAACATTAGATTGTGCATTGAGTCTTCTCTTGATAAATATATAGTACCTGCAAAATGTCTTCAAGGAAATACTCATGACATGATAATAACAAAATATACCTCATCCTACAGAGCATGTGTCAGCGCTAAACAAAAACAACAAACTAGAATACAAAGAACCTAATGTAATTAAGAAATTAACATGCATTTATAGAATATAATTACCTATAGCTTACCTCTGTTGCATCATTTTTTTGCACCTTTCTCTTTGTTGCCCTATAAAGTTTAGTCCATTGCACCCCTTGACATCACTTGATCTAGTTTTTCTTGCCTTCTAGGAGCACGATATTTAATCTAATGTATCTCTATGATTTCAGATCCCCAATATGCTATCTTTGGTTTTGTTGTATCCCTCTAAGTCTTTTTTCCAATGCCACAGGTCTGGCACAATTTGGACTCTTTAAGACAAAGTTATGCCCAATCTCTCACAATGGCCTAACTATGGAATAGTTCAGTAGAGGTAACTTATACAACATCCCACGTGTCACTATTTCCTCCTTTGGCTCTAAAATGGATACACAGAAAACTACAGTCTGTGCACTATCTAATTTTTTTTTCCAAATTCCAATCCTCTTCTCATAGAGAGAGTTATGATGATTTTCGCAAGGTCACTTCTTTTAGATGAAATTCGGGAGCTTGAAAAGACCCTAACTTCCAGAGATCATATCTCTAAAAATATAGTGAACCAAGATCTGAAATTTGGTCACGATGTTCATCGGGATTGAGAATCAAATTGGTTTTCATTTCTGAATGTAAGACTTCGTAGAAATCAAGTTATAGAAAAAATTCCACGATCACATCATTTGGAGGATATATGAGATTTACTTTTACAGAGTTGAGAGGGGATTCTATAAAGAATGTTGGAGGGATTTAAGGGGCTTAAAAAGTTATTAATTATTTACTATTCAATGAATGAAACCAATCATGAGTGCCATGCCACAACCTGATAGGGTTTTAGACCACTAACTGGGGTTACTAGCTTTAAACATGAATTTCTCTCAAACCGTGAAGAATTACTTGGCATGCTGTATATCAACGGAAACATCTCAATGAGTAGAATCCATCTAGAAGATACTTGACTCAAAATAGAGTAATTTGTAAAGTCAAAATTCCCTTGCAAGATCATGGTAGCCCCTAGTGCTACTTGGGTTGACATAAATGACAACCTCAGATCATCTTTAGATCAACAGGTTACCTGAGAGGTTGTGATGGTTATTGGGAGTCTTGTTGGTCACGTTGAAGGTTTGTATGGTTTGTTTCCATCACTTCCACTTCCTTAAGATGACTTAGGAAGTCGAATCATATCATATTAACTTCTCGTCACATGTTTACCTTGGTTGACTGGTTACTTGGGTCGATGTGGTCAGAGGGTGTTACATTTATTGAATGATATTGTTTATCATATGGAATACATTTTCAATTTTAACAATGGTTTGAAAAATTTCAAGGCCCTCTAGATATAAACGGATACAAATTAAACATTGGATTTTACCATCATTATAATAATAATTTGTGTTTGAATTTCTTTTTTGTAAATAAGTAGTGGGAATTCTATTCATAATTGAAAACAAAATTACATACACATTGTTTTACAACTGATCTGCCTGATTGGTAACTATACCAGTTGTAGTATAGACATATTCCCATCAACATCCAGGGTAAGAAATTGTAAGTATTTCTCTTCCTAGAAAATCTTTTACAAAATAAACAACCAGAAAGATAGCTCCAGAATTTTTTATGTCTTCTTATAACTTTTCTTTTCCAACCCAATAGCTCAACCCTAGCATACTCTAGACACTTAACAAAAGTAGACATAACAAGACTCTATAAGAATTATAAAAACCATACCCAAAACTATAATAGAGACATATAGTATTGAATTAGCCATTAGGGTCGTCATCTTCCTAGAGTGGGGACACTTGCTAAGGGGGGTCTTCATCACTTCCTTGGTGTGATAGCTCTTCTCTTGTTCTACATACACACACATGACATATAGTTGCCAGTTGATTGTCATGTTGTTGACGTGATGTAGATAGTGCAAAAAATTATCCAACATTTTTTCCATGGAGTTGAGATGGTTCTTCTCATGACATTCAATGCCCACCAGTTTGTTCACGTGATTTTCCAGTCACTCTACTCTTCTATGAATGATGTAAACATCCTCGGCTCGGTTCACTGAGAACTAATCTTTTCTATGAATTTGCGCATCAAGATTTTTATGTGCTACTATGTGTCTGCAGTTTTATGATACATTATTTTCAAGGTTCTAGTGACACCTGTATCTATCACCCGGTCGACCTCCTCTACCACTCGTCCCTCTGATTTGTTTTCTCTTTTCTTCTAGAATTCTTGCTCTTTAACTCCCCAAATGGCCTTTCCTGGTCTTGAGACAAGGTCCACATAAAATGGTGAAACCTCATACACTATAATCTCCATTATTTTGCTTTTACAAGAGGTGACAAATGATTTCCATCATCTTGGAATTCTCCTGTGACAAACCTTGCAACCATGATCGATAATCCTTTGAGTCATTACTGTTTGTAACACCAAATGGATATTCTCAACCTTAAGGAACCAAAATAGCTTTTCTGGAAAAAACGACAAGTGGGGTACTAAATAACATCATATGACCAAAGTCTAGAGTCCCCACTATTATGAAACTCTCGTATTTCAGTCATTATTTCTAAATTGGGGCGTGATAATTCACAAAAAATAATCCATGTGCACTGCAGCCTCCTTTGGGTCTTCTTCAACTGATACCTTATCATTATTGTTTGATTTTAGATGGGAATTAACTGTGAGTACTGACACTTCAATTGATATTCACTAGTGCTCTTAGGATGAGGGGATTTCTTACCCAATATTATATCCTCCTCTGTTGCCATCTCACTAGCCTTTAATCTCCACATACCAAATTTCTAAACTATTCTAATGCCACTTTGTTGTAACAACCATCCCTTTTGTTGGTTATGAGTCGGTCATGTCGTCTGATTCCAAACGATCATTAATACTTTTTTGGGATTTCCCCCCCCATTGGGGTGCATACCCAACTCCATGATTCTTGTCCAAATCTAATTTCTTACCTTAATGTCCACCAGTTGATGGTCGTGTACCTGCCAACATTCAGGGAATCACCCTGATATGAAGTCCCAACTAGAACTCACATTGTTTGGTGTGGGAGTCCCATCCAGTATGATGGCCTGGTTGCCATTATCTTAAATATTTTCCTCAACGCTTGCTTGTCACCACAAGATAAGGGTTTGCTTTGTATTTGAGTAGTGAGGTTCGTGTGCCTGGTGATTTCTAGCGTTACTCGTGTCAATGGTTTTTTCCCTATAGAGGTAGAGGGTGGGGCTAAGTCTTGAGTCAGTTGGGAGGAAGCCCCAACTCTGTTAGCAACAAAAAACACAATAGGACATACACAACTTCTGAAAGAAAAGTCCACATTGATGCAGATGTCACAACACATAAGGGAAGATAACACATAAAACACTCAACAGATGAGTCTACATGATTGAAATGGTTGTTATAACAAGTTTTATGTGAAAGGTTTGTCTGATGTATGGGGAGGTAAACAACATGAGAAGGACAACATTAATGACATATACAACACATTTTCATTAATATATATATGTATTACAACAAATGAATGAGTTCAAGTGTTAAACACAGGTTAAAGTAACATGCATTACAAGTGTTCAAGATCAGCCTTACAACAGTAATAATACATGTGTGAAAATATGTTGGCCTATTAGCACGCTTCTTAATTAAGCGAAGTTTCCAAGGTACATCGTTACATCATACATCACTAACCTTGTGGGCAGGTCATTGGAGCCACTAATTACTCCTCAAAGAAAATATTACAGACTCTCAAGGCAATGTGGGAGGCCTGGAGGTCAAAAAGTCCTTCGTTTGTAAAAATGATGGGGTATTTATAGACAAGGCTGAACTGACCCTTGTGAATGTTCAACTACCCTCATGATTGTTTGACTTCCATGACTCTTTGACTTTACATGAATCTTCATACAACAAGTGGGTCTCTTGGACTTCCATGTTACATTACATTGATTGACAGGATGGCCCATAGTAGAGATGTGGATGACAGGACTCATGACAAGAGTCGACATGACAGAGCTGGTACATTTGTGCTGATCCTGCTGTGCATGTTTCACTGCAATGTTGTTGGGTGATGGATGTCCTCATGATGTGTCACAACTTTGCTTCTGCATGGAAAAGTGTGTGAACTCTTCGATGGTCATTGGTTTGCTTGATGTTACATTCACACATTTCTCCTTGTTTGTATTTTGGTAACCTTGACAGGTTCATTCATTCACGCAAATTGCATGTTCTTCCATCTCACATCTTGAATGTTTGCTCATTCCTCCATCGATGAATACATCTTTGCATTGTTTTTAGTTCATGAGCACATATCTTTGCATGCATCATTTATATGTTCATTGGTGAACGTGTCCTTTTGCATTTACTCCCTTTGTTCATCCCATCTGTCGTCATGCCATGTCTATTTGTGTACCTTTATTTGTAGTTGCTCATGACAAGATGACATCAAATCCAAAACATCCTAGTCTATCATGATGCATGATCATTTGAATGTAGGTGATTAGGACAGGATACAAGGTTGAAGAAGATAAGTAATCTAGATTGACTGTGATTATCCATGAGGTCTACCTCAAATGGAGGGAAAAACTAAGCAATTTCTAAGAGGAATAATCAGGGCCATGGGAAGGGTTCATAGGAAAAATCTAAACAATTTTCGGAAGGAGTGGGTAGGAGGAGCTTAGCGTCAAAAACTACACAATTCTTGGAGGGAGGTAGCACCTCTCTACTAGGACATTGGTAGAAAAAATTGCACAATTCCCAAGGGGAACTAACAATTTGCTGTCGGAAGATGGGCAGCAAAAACTAGGAAATTCCTGCTTGGAACTAGCAAATAGTTGTTGGTGCCAGTCGGCTTCCAGGAGATACTAATGGGAAAAAATACACTGATGCTGGGATTCTAGCATGCTAATCACCTCTGTGCATTTTCTAAGCTGAGCAAACTAATCATTAGTAGAGGGATTACTCATGAAAACTGTGTAGTTTTTTGGGTGAGTAGCCTGTTGACTAACTAGAGGGATGAATCGAAAAACTACACAGTTTCTTGAGGGACATAGGGATGGGCACTAGGTTTCTGTCCAATCAATATTCCTAATTTTCTTAGTCAATAGAGCAAGAAAGGTCTATAGCCTATGCACAATTTTTTATGGGAATCAATCCCAAGGTGACTGCTAGGTCAAAGTCTCTCGGTGACCTGCATGAAGGTTGATTGATCTACTTGCATGCAATGCAACTTGAAATGGTTGGCCTAGTGCTTCTGCACTTTTCTAGGTGATAGTCGATCGAGTGAATGGTGAGGTGATGGTTCGACTATCAAAGGGGAGTTCGGTTGTCATAACTTCATCAAAGTGATTAAGTGTGTGAATGAGTGAAATATGCATACATGATATTGCAAACACACACTTACATGACTAAATGATGAGGAAATGCAAACCATTCAAGCACACATGCTCAACATATCTAAACAATGGTGTGAGCGACAAGGGAAACACCTGTGATTGATCATTGGTCAACAATGATGACACTGGCATGGCAGTGTATGTAAGTCCATATATGAGCATGATTGATGTTTACAAAGAAAACACAACATGTACACATGAATCGAAGACCTTGAGTATGACCAGAACATAGTCGCAAGCATGACATTAACATCATCATTTAAAAGCTTCCAGTGGAACAATCAACCAAGGTGGGTGTGAAGACTCACACGAGCTCACAGAGTGAACCCAAGTGTGTGTAGTCATCAAGTAAATCTCTCAAAGGAGGCTCTAAAATTGGATGCAAGACAAAATTTTGGAGGGTCATTGTAGTTGCTACAACACTTGGTGACACATTTGTAGAACTCCAGCTTCTCTTTTTTGGTCCATTGAGAGCATAGGGCCTTGGTCTTCTGGACAATATTAAATCACTATCGAGGTTACTTTGGCTTTCCCTCTTATTGGATGGACATACATGGTTCACCTTTTTCCATCTCAGTCGCACGCAATCAAAAATTCAGTTTGATTAGAATTTTTTGAGATTGGGAAGGGTAGTTTAGCTCATGAGTTGAAAATTTTCAGAGTATAATTTTTCATCTTTAGTGTTGCTCTCTTGATAGTACTACTGAACAGTACCCCGACAAAGTCATGCAGGAGCACACACATTATTCCACTGCCATTGAGCCTGGTCAATACTCTGGTGGAGTTGCATGCTTAACGCCCCTGGGCAGGGAACCTTTCTCTCCTTTTGCCTTTGTATTTTTTGAAGAGGACTGCACATAGGCACTTATTTATTTTTGGGGTGAAAGAGGGATCCCACCTTATTGAGAGCAAAATAGGTTGTTCCTTTATAGAAGCATGTAAGACCTCTGGCATAAGTTTTATTGTTAGATTTTCCCCTTCTCTATTTATACTAGTTGGATGAGCTTGAACACACAGAGCAGAAGTTTGAGTATAGGCACCGGGCTTCCCAATGTGGACACAGGTTCATGGTTTGAGCAAAACTTTCCTGGCAGCTCTTATTTTCCATCAAGACTTCATCAGCTAAACGTTATAACCAAGCAGAGAGAAAATGGACACAAGATTGGCCAAGTGCTGTAGTGTCACAAGTTTGTTGATATTTTAGGCACATACTGATTCAAAAGCCAAAACGCAGTAGTTGGTAGCACTTATTTCTGGAAACAAAAATAGTAAGGTATTAAGCAACAGATACAAACAAAAACAAAAATACTAAGCATAGCAAACCAAATAAAAACAAAAATAGTAAGCAGACTATGTACATGGCACAAGGCATAGCCCATCCTACTAGTAATAATGCTTAAGATCTTGTTCATTGATAGGAAGGTTGTCAATCGTCTTATCAAGTGATTGTAGATGGTACGTGTGTGGGCCAAGCTTCTCATGGAGTGTGTATGGACCAATCCACAAGGACTACAACTTTGTATATTTACCTTTGTCTTCATGGTAATTATCCCATTTCAGAACCAGGTCATGAACACCAAAGTTAGCTTTCCTTGTAGACTTCTTATCGAATCATCTCTTGATATGCTTCTGGTGGAGTGTGAATTTTTATTTTTCTTTCATCCTTTCTTCTTAAATCTTATGGAGAGCATACATCCTACACTGAACTAGCTGGCAAGACTTTCCTTGGGATTCTTTGAAAAGCTGAAGTGCAGGCAAGTAGATATTGGGTGAAAATATGGCTTATTTACCATAGACCAGGAAGTATGGTGAGGTATTCAAAGGGGGTATTTGTGTTACACAATCAACCCATAATGCATCCTTCATGGTGGTATGCTAGTTGCGTTATTCAGAGAAAACAATCTTCTTGATTATGTGTATGAGGATTTTATTTGTGCATTCTATGAGACCGTTTCCTTGTGGGTAGTAGTTAGATGAGTGTTTCAGCACAATATAATTATGTAATGCAAAATCATAAAGTTTCCAAGATGAAAAGTATGTTTCATTATAAAAAAGCAAGTGATACTGTAATGCCGAAGCATGAGATGATGTCTCGCAGGAGGAATCTGATGACCTCCTAGTTGTTCACTTACCTGAGAGGAACTACTTGTATCCACTATGTGAAGTAATCAGTTGATGTTAGAATGTAGTGGTGTTTCTTTGATGAATGTAGGAAAGTCTCCCTGATGATGTCAAGGCCCCACTATTGGAATGGTTCAGTCACTGCAATAGGGTGCAGTGGGGCTGTTAATATTTGTGTCCTGCCAGTGCATCATTGACAAACTAGGCACTTGTAGGCATAAGCATGTGCATCCTTGAATAACATGGGGCAGTAGAAACTAACTTGCATAACTTTCTGTGCAGTGGTGTTTCCCGCAAAGTGACCTTCAGTGGATCTATCATGTGGATTTTATAATACCTTCTCTGATTTATGTGCCTCCAAGCACCTAAGAAAGTGCTTCCCATAAAGCACTTCATGCACTGATTGGTATGATAAGGCTTTAAGGCGCAATTCCCTCTTCTATCTTATGGAAAATTGAGAGGGTAAGGTGTTTTTCTCAAGGTACTGGTGCACATATGCATACCAAGAGGTTCTATCTTTAGTGGGTGTTGCTCACCTAATATTGTACATCTCAATTTCCCGCTCCAAGTCAGAGAGCTCTTCTTCACTCTCTAGTGCATGTACTACTTCAGTTTCAAGTCTATAAACCCCACATCCTTTAATCATGTGAACTAGCTTAATTTTGAGATCATACCCTTGCAAGCCTATCATCCAATTCACACATCGTTCACTAAGTTCCTCTTGTACAAGCAATGTGCAAATTTTTGGGTGAGGACATAGACTATGCAATGGTTCTTTTGTAAGTAGGGCTTGAAGTGTTCAAACACCTTGTAAACTGCATATTCTTGCTTATCAATGGTGGGGTAGTATAGTTCTGGTCCCTGCATGATTGTGCTCATGAAGGAGATTGGGCATTCATCGTTTATCACATCCTTATGAGTGAGCACTACATCGAGTGAATTATCAAAGGTGAAGGTGTATAGTAGGAAATCCTTCTTGAAGTTTGTGTTGTAGAGTGCAGGAGCTTTTTCAGTAGCCTGCTTGATCCAGGTGAATGAAAAATTTTCCCTCTTGCCCCAACTGTAGACTACATCTTTCTTGATCATGTCCTACATGGGATTGACTATTTGTGTATAATCTGAGATGAAGGTCTATATAGATTTATTTTTAGCTGGGTGAGGAATTTGTGTAATAGTCTGAACATGGTATGGATCCACCTTGATCCCTCTTTTGGCAATAATGTGTCCAAGAAGTTTCCCCTCAGACATTGCAAATATGCTCTTTCTTGGGATTCAAGGAAATGCTCTTCAACATCGCTCAAATTTTTTCTTCAAATGGTGTATGTGGCCCTCACATCTTCTTGAGAACATGGTCATGTCATTGAGGTATACCACTATGCTCTATCTGATGAGTCTGCGAAAAGATATATCCATGGAGAGTCAAAAGGTTGTGCTTGCATTTACAAGCCCAAATGACATTCATCTATGCGAAAAAGTACCCCACATGGTACGAAAGGTAGTCTTAAGTCTATCAGGATCTGCTACAAGAACCTGATTGTGTCTTGAAAAATCATCGAGTAGGGAAAACATATGTGCCCCAAATACTATTTGCAAAATGCGGTCCATAGATGCCACAAGGTAGTTGTCCTTGTTTGATGCACAGTTCACATTCCATAAGTCAACACACAAGAAAATTTCTTTGGACTTCTTAAATACATGAACAAGGTTAGAAATCCACTTGGAATGGAAAACTTTGTATATTATCCATGCATCCGAAAACTTGGTAAGATCTTTCTGTATGAGGGGTTCAAGTGACAGATGTGCTTTTCTTAGCTTCTACTGATATGGTTTGACCCCTTGTTTGATCAGAATGATGTGTTGTATGATCTATGTGTCATAGGTTTTCAGACCATCATACATCCATGCAAACACATCTCAGTAGCATTTGAACAAGACGAAAAAAACTTGCTGCTCTTTCTGTGTGAAACATGTGCCAAGATTAACAAAGTTCAGATCCTATTCTATCCCCAGCTTGATCAATTCATGCATTGTGGTGGAACTGTTAGCCTTTCTATTCGTCAGCCCCTAAAAATGTTTTTGCAAGTCATAAATATTTTCCAATGTTGCCACATCTTTTTTGATAAGGTGGCCTTTCCTATTACTAGCTTCTACTTGCAGAGAGCACTCATGCTCATCATCATCAATCACTGCATCTTTGAAGACATCAGTGTTGTCCATGAAATGCAGTATCTTTTGATCATCATTAAACACACATAAATTAGTTATGTTATCTGCGATACATGGTTTGTAAAAAATTTCAATAGTAAATATATCACTAATTGATGACATTCTTGAATTTGCGTTAGCCACATCATTCGTAGCTACATTATGCGTACATTGTACAACAATGATGTTAAATTCTTAGATGCTAGATATTAGTCACCATACCTCTTACAAGTAACTTTTAAGATACGGTGAAAAATAGTCAATGGTGTTACATACTTGCCGTACCACTATCTCTAAATCACCTATGACTTTGAGAGTGACCACGATGAGGCTAATGGATTTCTACAAACCCCACACAAGTTTTTCATACTCAACAATGTTTTTTGTGCACTCAAACTCCAGGAGACTTGAAACGAGAATCTTTTTGTTGTATGGGTCGATCAAGACACAGTCAACTCCTAAACTGTCTTGTGTCTTTAATTTGTCAAAGTACATGGTCCACAACCTGTCTGTACATGGACCGATTGACGTGCCTGTACTACTAATACTATTGTTTCTACTTCTACTTCTATTGCTCGTAAAATGTATTGTACATGTCTCATTACCATCAGTTCAATAAGGAGTCCAAACTGTGTGTCTGGTGCGTTTGGAGCTAATTGTGTTGTATAACACCCCAACATTATTTCTAAGAGGCAGTTTCAGAACATGATTTCTACGAAGGCCAATAGTTAATTCTCATCGTTAAGGGGAGTGACATTGTGCTTCATATACCTCTCAGATAACACCCAAATTTTGTTTCATTTTCACTTGTACGGAAGCCAAATTTGCGATCGTTCTGTAGCAAAATATCCATTCAGCTTGTTGGACCAATCTCTGCTAAGTAGTAGACTGTATGCTTCTAGTATGTCCACAACGAAAATATTGATTCATTGATGGACCCAACCGTCATGACATAGTTGGATGATCATGTCTCGAAGTGCACCAATGGCTAGTACTAATCTCCAATCAAGTTGGATGATTTTCATAGATGTCTCGCTCCATTGTGCATTGATCCTTGTAGCAATTGAGAGTGGCATGGCGTTGGCTTTAGTGCTAGAATTAATGAAGAAGTGAGAATTGTAGCTTAAAAATTCAAATCATAGTAGGAAAGGAGGGAAACCTAAGTTTGCTTCTTCCATCTAGAGTGTGTTAAGCATAGTAGAAACTGATCTGGGAGGTGTGCCTTCTCCCTTGCTGGTAGAGGCTACACTGTCCATTGTTGTCTATCCTAATGCATGCAACAGGATGTCTTGCTGACTCTGGATCTTAGCTAACTCAAGAAAATTGATGTTCGCTCAATTTTTCTTCATGTCATCTACAATGTTGTAGTCCAGAGGTGGTAGACACACCGAGTTGTCCGGGGTAGAACTGATGTTTGTGTCATCTAGTGGACTGTTCTATAGTTTTCTACTCATGGATGTACTCTTGTCTATCACTATCTTCCCAAACTTGTTTTTTGCTTTCTACTTTGGGGTAGCTAGTGGATCAACCTTCTTCAACAGTAGTTTCATATTTTCTTGTACTTCCCCAAGCTTCACGGGAGCCCATTTCTTCCTAAGATTATAACAATCATTTTTCTTTTGGGGCTGTTGCTTGTTGTTTGTCTTAAACATTGCTTGTGAGCACTAATATGCATTCACCACATGCCCAAAAATTGATGATTCATTATGTACAATATCTTCATCAGTATTAGTGTCTTTTCCCTGCTCCTACATATTATTTTCAGCATCGAATATATGAATGTATACAGAGTTTGCAACTCACTTCCAATATGAAAAAGAGTTGTTGAGGTGTTTTTATTCATGAAATGAATAGAAATCAGAATCTGCACATTGTTTGAGGTGGAACAGAGAGCTCTGCATAGTTTATGGAGCAAACTAGTTTCTTTCTCATGAACTACTTCCTTTTCTTTGTCTAGGCAAATGACTACTTGCACATGTGTCTGTTTTCCAATGTTTCAGCTAAGACACTTCTGTTGTCAAGTTCTTGAGGAGGCGAGTAAGTGTTTTAATATCATTATATTCCTTGTCTCTACCCTTGCTCGCCATCACTTGGTAATTTCTACTATTTTCTTTGGAATTCTTTGCTGGTTCATCATCCTTGATGACTTCAATCATACAGATGTCTTCCTCAATAGAAATAACCTGCTCGCAGTTTTCCAGTAGTGTTGGTTTTGTATCTCATTTGATGAACTATGCAATGCTGGTTAGCAGTGTCAATGTGTAGTAATCAACAGTGATGGAGTCATGAGGTTTGGTGTCCACTGCAAATTTGGTCAATATGCATGAAAACCTTTGATTGAAATGTTTAAAATTTTCTTTCCTCTCCATATTCAGGCTTGCCAATTCTTTAAGTAACATGGTTGGGGTCTTGTCATCAGCAAACTTTCCGAGAAACATGTGTTTGAATACGCCCCAATTATGTATGGTGTTTGGTGGAAAGCTATGATACCATGCAGTTGAGTGATCATCGAAGGTACATGGGAACAATCTACATCATACGTTATCATACCGTACCTCAAGTGTCTGGAACTGGAGGTAGAAGTTGTCCAAATGATTTTTTTCTTGCACTATGTTGTCAGGGTTGAACTGAATGTTCATTCTCTTTGCTCGCTTTCGCATCTTGTGAAGAGTACCTAGGAGAGCCAATGGTCCCTAAGTCATCCATTCCAAATTTTGGTCAGCCATCTCTTCTTCTTCTTCGTACTCCTGCTCTCTTTCAGAACATGATGGTTCGAGCTCTAAGTCCATTGGTTCATCTCCAACTCTGCCTCCTCTACTACCTTCCCCCTCCACCTCTTGTACCAAAATCATTATCCCAAGATGACAAGGGTGTCTCGTTCCCCTTGTTGGAATACTAGATTTTCCTTTGTGTCTTCAATAACTTTTGCCAGACCTACAAGTGTGGCAAGAATTGTTTTTCCACTAAAGATAAATCAACCACTGTGGGAGTGGATTTTGGCTTCCTTGATCTGTATGGAAGATGTTGTATTCCTGGGATCAATCTAGCTTTTTTCGTGAACTAGTGAGTGATGGGATAGATGGAGAAAATGTGGTGATATGGAATTTTGTGTTCGGTACTGGTAGGTCAAAAGTAAACAATTGAAGAGTCACGCATAGGTGAGACAGAGTGCAATTTATTACCTTGACTAGATGGTTGATGAGTGAGTGTGAGAGGACCTTTAGCCATATACAACTTTCTTCCCTCCTTCTAGTGCAAGAAAAGTTAATGGTGCTCGACTTGCCAACATTCAAGGGATCAACCTCGTATGATGTCCTAACTAGACCTCACACCATTTGGTGTAGGATTTCCATCTGATATGATGGCCCGGTTGCCATTATCTTAAATATTTGCCTCAACTCTTGCTTTTCAGCATAGGAGAGTGATCTGCTTTGTCTTTGAGTACTGAGGTTTGCATGCCTAGTGATTGCTAGTGTTACTTGTGTCAATTGTTCTTTCACTATAGAGGGAGAGGGTGGGAGTGTCCCGAGTCGGTTGGGAGGAAGCTCCAACTGTATTATAAACATGCAACACAACAGGATGTGCACAACTTCCAGAAGAATATTCCACGCCAATGCAGTAGTCACAACACACAAGGGAAGATAACACATACAAGACTCAGTCGATGAGTGCACAAGAGTGAAACATTTGTTATAACAAGTTTTATGTGAAAGGTTTTTCTAATGTCTGGGGAGGTAACCAACATGGGAATGACAATGTTAACATCATATAAAACACATTTCCATTATATATATATATATGTTACAAAAAGTGAATGAGAAGTGTTAAACACATGTTAATGCAACATGCACTACAAGTGTTCAAGAGAAATCTTACGACAGTTGTAATACATGTGTGAAAACATGTTGGCCTATTAGTAGACTTCTGAATTAAGTGAAATTTCCAAGACACATCGTTACACCATACATCTCTAACCCCATGGCTAGGGCATTGGAGCCACTACTTACTCCTCAAAGAAAATATTACAGACTGTCAAGGCTATGCGGGTGGAGCTGATGTCAAAAATTCCTTTGCATGTAGAAATGAGGGGGTATTTGTCGCCAACAGTGAAGCTGATCCTTGTGGTTGTTTGATAACCCTCATGAATATTTGACTTCCATGACTTTATTGACTTTACATGACTCTTGATACAATAAGTGGGTCTCTTGGAATTTCACGTTACATTACATTGATTGACTGTATCATCCATAGTAGAGATGTGGAAAACATGACTCATGACAAGACTCGACATCACAGTTCTGGTACATTCATGCTATTGTTGGTGTTCATATTGAACTGTAGTGTTGTTGGGTGATGGATGTCCTCATGATGTGTCACAACTTCACCTCTGCATGGAAAAGTGTGTGTTGTCTTCAATGGTCATTGGTTCGCTTGATGTTGTATTCACACATTGCTCCTTTCATGTATGTTGGTAAGCTTGACAGGCTTACTCGTTCATGAAATGTGCATTTTTGTTCATTTGTTCATGAACACATCTTGCATGTTTTCTCATTCGTTCATTTGCAAACACATATCTACATGATTTTCCATTCATAAGAACATATATTTCCATGAATCATTTGTACTTCATTAGCAAACATGTCCTTTTGCATGTACTCCCTTTGTTCATCCCATCTGTCATCATGCCATGTCTGTTTGTGTACGTGTATTTTCTATCACTCATGATGAGACGACATCAAATCTGAAACCTCCTACTCTACCACGATGCATGATCATTTCAAATGCAGGTGATTGGGAGAGGAGACAATGTTGCGAGTTGTGATAGATGCTTTGGGAACTTCTCATGAAAATTGTGTAGCAGTAACTAGGTGAAGAATATGGGCAATCTAGACCAATAGTGATTGTCCGTGGGATCTGGCTAAGTTGGAGGACAAAACTGCAAAGATTTTTTAGAGGAACAACTCATGCTGCGGGAAGGTTGGGTAGGAAAAATCTTCACAAATTCTGGAATGAGCAGGGAGTGGGAGCCTAGCAACCAAAATAGTGTAATTTTAAGTGGGAACTAGCAGCTGGCTACTGGGACATTGGTAGTAACTACTATGCAATTTCTGAGGGGGACTAGTAGTCAATGGCTGCGAATTGGGTAGCAAAAACTACTCAATTCCTATAGGGAACTGGCAGTCAGTTGTTGGAGCTTAGCAGCCAAAACTATCCAATTCCTTGGAGGGAATTGGTAGTTGGCTACCTGGAAAAATTCGACTGATGCTTGTAGGTTGCCTTGCAAATCACCTCTACACAGTTTCTGAGCTGAGTGGACTACTAGGAAGTAGAGGAATTGCTCATGAAAAGTACGCAATTTTACAGGTGAGCAACTAGTCAACTCACTAGAGGGATGATTAGAAAAACTACGTAATTTTCTCAGGGAGATAGGGATGAGAATTGGGTGTCTATCCATCCTGTCTATGAGAATTTCTCATTTAGCAGAGTGGGCAAGGTTTGTAGCCTACGCACAATTTTTTAGAGTCAGTCTTGGCATGATTGTCAAGTCAAACTCTCTGGTTGATCAACATGAAGGTTGATTGATCTTCTTGTAGGAATCACAACTTGAAATGGCTTGCTTGGTTCTTTTACATTGTTGTAGGTCACATTTGATTAAGTCAATGGTGGGGTGAGGGTCTGACTTCTAGAGGGGAATCTGGTCATCAGAACTTCAACAATGTGAATAATTTTTTGAGTGAAAGAAGGATGCATACGTGATCTTGCAAACACACACTTACATTAATAGACAAAGAGATGAATCAAACCATCCAGACACACATGCTTAACATGTCTAACCAACTATGTGAGTAACAAGTGCAACACTTGTGATTGATCATTGGTCGACCATGACGACACTTGCATGACAGTGTATGTGACTTCGTGTATGGGCATGATAGATGTTTACAATGTGAGCACAACATGTACACATGAAGCAAAGACCTTGACGTTATAGACATTTTTGGGCACTTAAACCCCAATCATAAATGTCCATAAACTAAGGGCTCCTAAGTCCCTTAAAGTGTTTCTTCACTGCCTAAAGGAACAAGGTCAACTGATTACATCATCTCGCAGAAGTTCTCCACTAAAAACTGCTCATAAATGGTCAAAATAAGACCATATTGAAAGCTCAATGCAGGGGGTGCGATGCATATCACCTTCCCAGTGTACAAGGTGTGGTGCATACTGATTTTCTCATATGTACGGTGCGATGTCGAGAATGGAAAAATGGCAGGGACAAAAATGCGAGGCGGAAGATCATGGAATCTTCTAGAATCTTCCCCTTAGACACTTACCACTCCATTTTCGACCAGGGATGAGTAAGAGATCATCATTCTCCAAGTGGAAGCAGGAACTATCAGAGAGAAGACACTAATCAAGATCCCAGAAGATGACTCACCTCTCTGTAATACTATATATATGGATCCCTCATCACAAAGATCCAAAGGCTGGAATTTTGTTGGTTTTCTAGTGTACATTCACAGTGTTGGGTGATCTAGCATTGCTTGGGGTGAAGAAGGGTTTCTTTGCTAGAGGATGATGCTCGGTCAGAGCACATGGTTGTAATCCTCTTGCTACTTTTCATCTAAATAAAGTTATTATTGTTTCCTTCCATATTCTTGTGTACTTGTTTATATATGCATGTATATGGTTAATACACATCTAATCTTGTATTATTTATTAATTTACATCCTTGTTTCTTGCATAGTAGTATGTTGATGTGACTCCAAAGGTTCTTTTGAAGCTGGGCAGACAAAGAAGAAGCAACGAAACTCTATCAAGAAGGAGAGGAAATCAAGTGCAAGACTGAGGTTGGTCCTCTTGGTTCTCCTCTCGTCTATTTTAATAAAAGGAAACAATAGTAGACTTTGATTTTTTGTTTCTAAGATAACCACCCATCTTAGTGGGAATAGCAGCATCCGAGTGGACACTATTCCCGGATAACGAAATGGCGACTCCTCTCGGGAGTGACTAGATTACTTGTTATCCTATCTATCCTTGTTTCTTTTATAAACTTACAGATGGAGCCTAAAGTCAAGCCAGCTAGCCTTCAAACTGCATTTGTCATACAAATGCAAAGTAGATCAATGCTACTTCAGTCTATCTCCGTGTTTTGTTTATGAATTAAACAATAGATCTGCAAGCAATCTAATTGCCCTGAGTGGTGGCTCTAGTAACCTCTTAGATCACCCTTGTGTTTGACATACATTGATCTTTACTTATTCAGCCTAAACTCCTGAACTAGATTGCAAACTGTGAGTGAAATCCTGTTCAAAGTCTTGCACTGCTACCATCACACCCAGCCTTCAAGGCAGTTTGTATGCATCGTACTTACCGAGTGCAGTAGGTGCGTTGCATACTGAGTTCATTGTGTAACAGGTGTGATGGTAAGGGAGGGTTAACTTTACCCTCCGACTGAGGATTTTTCTCACTATTTTTAGTCTTATTCAAGAGTTTTTCTATCTGTAGTCAGTGTGCTTCTGCGAAAACCCCCTTCTCTTGCATTATTCTACCTTCTTAGTGCAAAGAAATATAAATGTTTTTATGTATCGTGTGTCGTTTTTAGTTCTCTTTTGTAAAAAGTAGCATAGTCGAACTGCCGTCTCTAGATCTGAAAGTGTCGTAGCTATGATTTTCAGTTTTAGGAAGAAATCCCATTGTTCTTGATAGTCGATTATTCAGTTACTATTGCATAGGATTTGAATTATTAGTTTTAAAGTGTCGAAAAGCAATTTCCATTTCAAAATCACAAAGCGTCTCTCTTGCTTTCACTTCGTTTTGAAAAAGAATTTTGTTGAGTACTATCACTTTAAAAGTAATTCAGTTTTGCACATAGCTTTCTTAACTTCATTCACACATTAAGAAGGCTAAAAACAAATACATGCATGTGCATTTGCATTTTGATTGCTTGGCTTGATTTAGGACTGTGCATTTAGCGTGTGCTCTATGCTATGTGAAGAAAGGATTCTTGGCTTTCTTCCCCTTAGTAGCTAGGATTTTCATTGTTGAAAGAAGATCAAACATTTATTTATCATCTTAGACTGCATTTTAAGAATTATATATACATCACATGGTGAACCTGAAAGGCAAACTGTTAAGCAAGATCAACTTAAAATAAATTCAATGAATCTAACAACGCTTTGGAACTTAATGCACAACATCTAGAGGTCTAGGCTAGAGACATATTTCGGTGTTGTAAAGCCTGGTAACTGTTGCTTTCAGTGTTGGTTGGGTGATTCCTCCACTCTGAGACGGCAAGTGACAGTACGGACTTGTGCTCCCACGTACCATCGAATATATATTGGGAGACCACAATAGGTTGCATCCTTTATCCTTCGGAAGTTGTGTCTACCACCCTATCGATTGCAATACACCAAACACAACATTCGGGAAGATTGACTACTGTACCGTAAAATGTATTCTGGAGTTTTGCGATTGGTTTGGTAACCCTCTCTACCTAGATCTCCAGAGAAGTCCATTTTTCTCCTTTTCAAAATCCCTAAAGGAAAAGATCCTCTGAGCACTTATCCATTCAGGCTCAATAAAAATCGAAGGCAACTAGAGTCATCTTTTGTTTTTTCTCGACTCTTTAAAATTGAAAAAACAAGTTGTGTCAAAGCATCTAGAAATTTATTTTAATCGGAATAACGTCACAAATTCCCCCGTTGATATTTAGGTTGATGAAATGGAGTCTACCAACCAAGGATTTCCCCGTGAAGGAAATCCTAGTCCCTTCTCCTCTTGGGGAGATGTTGGTCCATCCCATATGGCCACTTTTTCACTTCCAAGATTGACAATTGGTTTGCCTGTCTGGCTCTTCTCTACCTCTATTGTTCAGAATCCCGTAATTCTTGAACAGTCTAATCAGCAACTAAATGACACTAGAGTTGTCTCCCAACTTTCTACTTCATCTGATTCTCCCTCTCCTCCTTCCTCCTCGCTTGATAAAGCCAATAAAGCTAAAAATCAAGTAACTGAGAAGAAGAAGAAGCAGAAAGAGAAAAAGGAAAAGAAGAAAAAGGAACCAAAATCGAAAGGGAGCAACCAAGTGTCATCTAGCAAAAATAATAACATCGTACAGTCAAAACCTAAATCTCCTTGTGTCATTGACAATGGAGACCATTATCACCGAGATTGTCCCTGCATCCCTTGGATCTTAAGGTACTTGTCTCATTGTTTGCACAATCCGGTAGCATCAACCTCTGGCGATCATGTTGAATGCTCACCATCAACCAGTGAAAGTGAAGCATATGGACAAAGAAGGAATCCTAAACTTCCTTGTAAGTTGTATGAAGGTAGTCACACCATCCACCGTTGTCCCTTCCTTGATGATGCTAAAAGAGTTTTGGATGATCGCCCAGTCTCACCTCTACGACTTCCTCCTGGATATAAAAAACTCTTGCCAAGTCCTCCACCAGTTGAAAATTTTACTGGCCCATCATTATGGTCGGCTGAAGCATCTATTGTTGGAAATGAACCCTTTGAATCCACACCAGACTAAATTCAAAGGGTCGATACAGCAATTGACCCATTCTTCCCTTCAGAGTGTTCATGTTCGAATGATACCATCACTGAAGAGAAAGAGAACGACACCGTTAAAATTCTTTTCATCAACACAAACTTTGATGAGCTTGGGGGAAGTCCTCCCATTCCTTTATCGTAGGAAGGAAGTTCATCAGAGTCATATCCGACCGTCTATTCGGTCCCACGACCAAGCAACCTAGTCATTTCCTTCAACTTGAATCTACTAGGCAGACCCCGTTTACCAGCTAGTGTACCATTCAGAATTATTGTACAAGCTTACAGAATGGTCATGGTTGGTACCATCATTGATGAATGGGCTTCTGTGAGTATCCTTTCCTCAACTTCTTGGAAAGCGCTTGGTTCGCTATCGCTTTTGCCTGAAATGAGAAAATATGTCAGGCTTTGACAAAGGAACCAGTCGTCCTTTAGGGACCCTTCCAAATGTGCCCGTTACTTTGAGAAGGAAAACTTTTCACGTGAACGTTATGTTAATTCAAGGACCTTTAGACTATAATCTACTCCTTGGACACGACTATATTTATTGCATGGGAGCCATCGTCTCCTCACTCTTTAGAGTAATATGTTTTCCGCACGAAGGCAAAATGGTCAAGCTTGTGGACCAAATGTCATTCCCCAGATCACACATTGAAAATAGTCAAATGCCATCCCTAAATGGTCTTTTCACGCAAGAAATGTCTCATCGGTTTCCAGTCCGTCAACCTGATGAGCGCGAGTGATTCAGGAAGGTGTGAGTGAAACTAAGGGGGCATGCACCCTGGTCTGCTTCGGCAGAAATGTTGGCATTATGATACATATGTTGTACTTGATGGAAACCACTCATCTCAGATGATAAATTATAGTGCAGAAAAGTTCATGCACTTTCATGAAGATAAAATTTTATTTCATGTAGAGAAAAGTTCAAGCACTTTTATGCGGAGAAAAGTTTATTTCATGTAAAAAGTTCAAACACTTTTATGCGGAGAAAAGTTTATTTCATGTGGAGAAAAGTTCACACACTTTTACGCGGAGAAAAGTTTATTTCATGTGGAGAAAAAGTTCACACACTTTTATGCGGAGAAAAGTTTATTTCATGTAGAAAAAAAAAACTTCACGCACTTTTATGTGGAGAAAAAGTTTATTTCATGTGGTGAAAATTTCACGCACTTTTATGTGGAGAAAAAAATTATTTCATGTGGAGAAAATTTCATGCACTTTTATGTGGAGAAAATTTTTTTTTCATGTGGAGAAAAGTTCATGCACTTTCATGGTTGGTTCATGGTATTGGTCCCACAATTTTTTGATCCTATGGTTTTGGTCCGTGGTATTGCATCCAAAAGTGTTGATCCCAAGTATTGGGCTCATGGTATTGTGTTATTACGGTTTTGGATAGTGGTATTGTGAAAGCCCTAAGACTATAAAAGGGGAAGGAGATCGTATGGCAAAGCATCATCTGAATTGTTATTTGAATATCTGATAAAGTGCTAGATCTGGAATACTGTGATTGGGTTATGGTGCAGATCTGGATCTGAATAGAGAAGGAACCTAAGCGCAAGGATAAGGATAAGTTCTATTGATGCGTCTTAATCTTTAAGCTTGAATGATAGTATTTTTTTTGTTCTAGGTTTAGATTTGGTGTGTGGTTACAGTTATTGTGATTTGGATACAGCTGTCAGAGAAGTGTCTACTTGATTCAGTGCTAATTTGTGAAAAGGAGATTGTTTGATGCAGAAATTCTTGATGATTGATTGATGTTCATCGATCCAGTCTGAAAATTTATGAAATGTAGTCCCTGGAAGAAAGAGAAGGTTGTAGCATTCTATAGGCCAACACCTACGTACTAGTATCTTTGCTAGTGCAAGAGCTAAGGGGGTTGTAGCTCCCTTCCAGGAGAGTCTGGAAAACGAGAGAGGGTTGTAGCTCTCTGCAGGTTGTAGCCTGCGTACTGGTAAACGACTGAACCAGTACAATTGTAAAACGAAGTTTCTCATTGAAAGAAGATAGAGAAATATTGCAGCAGGTGGTTTTCACCCACATTGGGTTTCCACCTTATATCACGGTGTTCATGTGTGTGGCTTATGTGTGATGATCTGTTCTATTTTACTGCACTTGTTTACTATTAATATGGTTGATAATGTTCTAATGCACTCATTAAGGATCAACTAACTGAGTCATAAGAAGTTGGGGAAGTAGCATATATGAATCTGAATATGGAAATGAAAAAGATTTATTGATGTGATAATATTGATTCACCCCCCCTCTTAGTATTATTTCCAACAATTGGTATCAGAGCAGGTCCTTCAAAAGAAGCTTGATCGCTTGAAGGAAGATCTTTCATCATGAGCAACTATGAGAGGGAAGCATCAATCAGGCCACCAATTTTTGATGGGACAAACTTCTTATACTGAAAGGTAAGAGTTACTACCTATCTTCAATCTCTTGGAACTGAAGCCTGGGATATCATAGATATAGGGTATACTTTCCCATCAGCAACTCCTACAGATCCGGTTGAGAAGAAGAAATATGAAACAAATGCAAAGGTGGTCAATACTCTTCTAGGATGTCTATCTCAATCAGAGTTCGTGAAGGTTATGCAGTTTAAATCTACAAAGGAAATATGGGGCAAGATTGTTGAGCTATGAAGGAGATGATCAGGTAAAACGAGCAAAACTTCAAACCCTCAGGATTCAGTATGAAAATCTCAAAATGTATAATGATGAAAGTGTGGCTAATTATTTTCTTCGTGTAGATGAGATTGTTAATTGTATGAAAAACTTGGCTGAAGAAATAAAAGAGGCTGTTGTGGTTGAAAAAGTTCTAAGATCTTTGTCCTCTAGATTTGAATCTAAAGTTTCTACTATAGAAGAAAAGGAGAATCTACAAAACCTTAAAATGTCTCAGCTACACGAAATTCTAACCTCTTATGAAATGAGGAAAGGAGGTCCATCAGATAGGAGAGTAGTTTCCTTCAAGGCTTTAGGCAAACGAGAGTACTATGAGTCAGGACACGTGTCAGAAGAAGAAGAAGAATCAAATTTTATCATAAATCTTCAACGGGGTACTGGAAGATTCAGAGGTAAGTTACCTTTCAAATGTTTTGCTTGTGGAAGAGTAGGTCACTATGTTGCCAAATTTCCTCATTAGGATAAGATTGACAAGGGGAAGGAACCTGTTAGATGGAACAAGAAACAAAATGCAAATAAGAAAAGCTATTACACTCATGAAGATAGTGATGGACTATCAAATAGTGATGAATATGAGCAAGGTAATCACTATAAACTTTTAATGGCCTTTGAAGATGATGATTACATGGATGTTATAGATGTAGATGGCTTTTATGAAGATATTTCTAGACTCAAAACATGTTTATAAGAAAGGAATGTGATCATTGATACTCTGCAATGTCAACTTGATGAAAAGGAAAAATCTCTTGAGAAGTTAGAATGCGAAATTGTTGGCCTTAGAAAAGAAATTGAGAAAAGAAAGGCCCTTAATCTCAAATTTGTTAAAGGATCTGAAACTATGGATGAGATTATCAATGTGCAGCATTCCCCTCTAATCAAGACAAGTCTGGGGTATAATGGAGAAGCATCTCAAGCTTCCACCTCCAAAAGTTATCTTGAAGCAGCAAGAAGGAGTGAGCAAAGGCCTAATAGAAATCATCAGGTAAATCAGGGACTGTCTTCCTCAAGAACGAACAAAGACTACCAAGAAAATTAGGGGCATGCTACCTTAAGGACAAACAGAAGCTACAACCAGCCACAGGTAAAATCTTCCCAATTTTCTTTAAGAATGGATGATAGTATAAACTACAATCGGTTGGATGATAGTCGCAGGAATTTCTTCAATGTCCAATGTTTCTCTTGCCATAACTTTGGTCACAAAGCAGCTCAATGTGTTGCCCATAAGACAATCATGACTAGAGAAGCTCAAAAACAAAGAAGTATGCCTGTAATCACGAAGAGGACCTATAATAACTTTTCCGCCCTTGAAAGTGAAATTGAATGTTCTATTTGTAATAATTTTGGTCA